>CAXITT010000557.1:28498-59413 GCA_964033795.1 Lymnaea stagnalis
GATAGATAGATAGATAGATAGATAGATAGATAGATAGATAGATAGATAGATAGATAGATAGATAGATAGATAGATAGATAGATAGATAGATAGATAGATAGATAGATAGATAGATAGATAGATAGATGGTTAATGGATGGATGGATGGATGGATGGATGGATGGATGGATGGATGGATGGATGGATGGATGGATGGATGGATGGATGGATAGATAGATAGCGTGAGAAAGTGAGAGAGGGAATGAGGAAGAGACATAGAAAAACACAAACAAAGAGAGAAAAAATGAGAGAAAGAAGGAAAACGAATTAAAGAAGATCCCTGATTCGATTTTTCTGTCCAGACAATGGTTGATTTGGATGTCCGGCCAGGGTCCGAGTAATTAAAGGGAAGAAGATCGGGCGGGTAAGAGGAGGGGTGAAAGTCAGTCTGAGTGGACATTAGCAATCCTTCACAAAGCCGGGGCCGGTTTCATTTCAGTCATCTCATTCTGGTTGGCGTTGGGGGCGCTCACCCCCCTACCGCACACTGGCGTAATAGGGGCGGGTGAGGGGGGTGTTGGTCAGATGATCTCAACAACCCTGCAGGAAACTGGACTACCAGAAAGTGGGTAGGGTGGGAAGGGAGCGCGGCGGTCTGTCCGCTAGGCCAAATCGAAGCTCAGCTGGGCTTGATATGTTTTAATCAGACCCGAAGATGAATAGCCAGCTGGACAGTGGAACCCAAGACAATCATTTTGGTTAACCTATGGGTATTCTGTCAGTTTGACAGTTGAACTCAAGACAGTCAGTAGGTTAATATATCTGTCACACTAATTGATCATATTCAATTTACTGCTCAGATGAAAGAAAGGTTTACCACTGAACGATCGACAAGTGTGCATAATAAAATAACTATGAAGTAATCAACAAACTAAATTCGCAAGTCATCTTCATGAATTACGTTCGCATGTATGACTCGTATGTGAACGGGGCAGGTCATCTTCATTAATTACCTTCACATATGGATCTTAATTCAGCGCAAGATCTTGACAGCACTAATTGTTCTATAGAATATACCAGACGTCACACATTAAAAAAAAAACAACGTATGCAACTCTATAGGGTTTGGAATCCGTGGGTCACCAAGGTACACAATGTGTTTGTGTGTCATCTATTTCCACTACTGACTGGTGTATCGGCAAGGTCCACAGTTCAATGGTGTGTCGCCAAGGTCCACAGTTCAATGGTGTGTCGCCAAGGTTCATAGTTCACTGGTGTGTCGCCAAGGTCCATAGTTCACTGGCGTGTCGCCAAGATCCATAGTTAACTGGTGTATCGCCAAGGTTCATAGTTAACTGGTGTGTCGCCAAGGTCCATAGTTCACTGGTGTGTCGCCAAGGTCCATAGTTCACAGGTGTGTCGCCAAGGCCCCTAGTTCACTGGTGTGTCGCCAAGGCCCATAGTTCACTGGTGTGTCGCCAAGGTCCATAGTTCACTGGTGTGTCGCCAAGGTCCATAGTTCACTGGTGTGTCGCCAAGGCTCCTCGTTAACTGGTGTGTCGCCAACGCCAAGGTCCATAGTTCACTGGTGTGTCGCCAAGGTCCATAGTTCACAGGTGTGTCGCCAAGGCCCCTAGTTCACTGGTGTATCGCCAAGGCCCATAGTTCACTGGTGTGTCGCCAAGGTTCATAGTTAACTGGTGTGTCGCCAAGGTCCATAGTTCACTGGTGTGTCGCCAAGGTTCATAGTTAACTGGTGTGTCGCCAAGGTCCATAGTTCACTGGTGTGTCGCCAAGGTTCATAGTTCACTGGTGTGTCGCCAAGGTCCATAGTTCACTGGTGTGTCGCCAAGGTCCATAGTTCACAGGTGTGTCGCCAAGGCCCTTAGGTCACATGTGTGTCGCTAAGGTCCATAGTTCACGGGTGTGTCACCAAAAACACACCTTTCACTTTTGTGTCGTCAAAGTCTACAGATCACTGTTGTGTCGCAAAGATCCCGGAAGCCTAGTCCACCCCTGCCTTCAGACAAACACACAGGAAATGTCTAAATAAACAGAATGTAAGGAAAAAAATTGGTGGAGTCTTAGTTTATTCAGACGGTTGCAAAAACCACGTTGTCCTCGATACACGTCCTTTTTGAAAAAAAAAATTCAGTTTGTTTCGAACACATTTTTACACAAATAAAATCTATTAAATTTAAAAAGAAATGCTTTTCATGACATTCATCATTTTTAAACACTGAAACAGTTGCTTTTATATTAATAGTTTTTAAAAACATAAATATTCATCCCCCCACCACCCCCCCCCTTTCCCAACACAGCAACATTTATCAATAGTGTTACATGGCTTTGAAACCACCCTTCTCGCCCTTTACACCACTCCTCTCCCCATTTACACCACTTTTCTCCCCCTTGACGCCATTCTTCTCCCCCTTGACACCACACTTCTCCCCCTTTACACCACTCTTCTCCCTCTTTACACCACTCTTCTCCCGCTTTACACCACTCTTCTCGCCCTTGACACCACTCTTCTCCCCCTTGACACCACTCTTCTCCCCCGTTACACCACTCTCCTCCCCCCGTTACACCTCCTTCCCACCCCTCTACAAGACCTTCACACCCCATTCCTTGTCTCAGTGGGCAGATTTCCCCCCCCCCCTCCTCTAGACAACAACACCAACAACGATGAGGACGTCAACAAAAGCAACAAGCGTAAGACGACAATCGAATCCGTGCCTGTGTGAGCCTCCACTCAGTGCTAGTCTCCTGGCCCGCCCAGGGGGGACCTCACATGACGGAATTCAATTTGGCCAGGACTATTGGCGGGTAGGGCCGAGTGGGGGTGGGTGGGGGGCCGGGAGAGAGATTGCTTCGAGTCGCCAAATTATTTCAGGTCACCGGCATTCACCCCTTTTGGCTTTTCTCTCCCCCCTCCCCCCTTTCCAACACACTTTAAAAAAAAAAAAAAAAAAAAAAAAAAAAGAAAAAAAAAAAAAAAAAAAATAAAAAAAAAGAAAAGTCAGTTTTCTGATCCAACGGTTCTTGAACCTGTGCTGTGAAGATGTTCCTAATTAGTTGTCGGGAACTTTTTTTTTTATAGATGATGCTAATTGAAGGACTAAGGAATAAACAAAATCCTCCTTTTTTTTTGGTTTAATAGTTAATTTGTATCAAAAATCCTAGAACGCGAGGCGCGACTTAACACTTCGTGAGATAATTTCACCGTATCATATTATATACGTATCCAAGAGTTAGACATTTTACAATTTAAGTTATTTAAAAAAAAAAGAGGTGAAATTCGGCGTCTTCTTAAAGGTTTTTGCGCACTTCGGTTTTAACGTGCACCAGTTACATCGCATTTTTGATACAGCACTACACAACAGAATGCTTCAGAAATGAATGGATGGTATTGATGCTGGGATTAAACGATGGCTTTAAAAAAACAACAAAAAAAACAACAACAATGAATTGGCTTTGTCATTTCTCAGACCGGAAAACGTCATAGCGTTACTATTTTTAGAACATCGGACAAATGTTTCGCGAAACATGGCATTAATAGTGTCTTTCAGAATATCGTTCGAACGATCCTTGTATCTAGAGTCACTGTGACATGTGCCGTACGCGCAGTCAAGTCCCATTTCACAAAATAGCAGTAAAAAAAAAAAAAAAACAATTGTGTAAAATATTTCGTAAAATATAGTTGTAAACAAGTTTTTATTCAGGTTAAGGGACCCTTCGCTAACACAGTAGTACGGAACAGTGTTGACATTTGTCCGACGCGATACCCGGATGAATACAGCTGTTCTATTAATAGATGTCCACCATTAAATGACAAGCCTTGTTTTATGTTAAACTGTTACAGGTCAAATGAAATACAGAATCTTTCATGTTCGACCTCACAAAAATCACATACAAGAGCAGGTAGCAGACATTTCAGCGAAACAATTTATAATAAGTGCAAATATTATCAACCGGTTGAAAACTCAGCGATGCCCCTGATCACGGGATGAGAACCTCAGGAGTTCACGTAACAACTTGTTATGGTTCACCTTTCTGTATCCTGACTTGTACATCAAACTGAATATTAAAAAATTGCAGCAAAAGTTCAGTTCCACGTGTAAATATATTGAGGACCACTGTTAGCTGTTTATTACTCCTTTTAGGGGGTACACTTTAACAGTAAGTGATGGTGTCCAAGGGGTGGTGCTGTGGACTAGTTGGTAATGGTGTCCAAGGGCTGGTGTTGTGGACTAGTTGGTAATGGTGTCCCAGGGCTGGTGCTGTGGACTAGTTGGTAATGGTGTCCCAGGGCTGGTGTTGTGGCTTAGTTGGTAATGGTGTCCCAGGGCTGGTGTTGTTGAAACGTTGGTCATGTATTCCGCTGAGGGTGTTGTTGAAAAGACCCACAACGTAGAAGCTTATAACTAGACGTGTTTTAATAAACTAATTGGGATTAAGGGGCTACTAGGATGTTGTGAGGAAAAGTCGAGACTATTAATTGGTAAACAAAGAGAGAGAGAGGGAGAGAGAGAGAGAGAGAGAGAGAGAGAGAGAGAGAGAGAGAGAGAGAGAGAGAGAGAGAGAGAGAGAGAGAGAGAGAGAGAGAGAGAGAGAGAGAGAGAGAAAGAGAGTGAGAGAATGTGGTTAGCACATAAGAAGAACCAAAAAAAAATGATGTGAGAAATGGTGTTGATTTCAAGTAGGGTTGTTTTCAGTAGTTAGGGTTGAGAAATAGAAGCACACAGCATACACATAGTAAAAAAAAAAATTGGTTGACGTTAAAAGTCTCGGCATTCAGCTCGGATTTTTGCAGGCTGACATCTTGACTCGCATTGGGGTGACGACTTCCTGAGACTTTGGATTAGATGAATGGGACTGCAATGCTGGATGGGCGATAGCTGAGAGGTCGGCTTTTATACCGTCCAAATAGACTCTCTTCTAATGGTCAGACACGTTTTTTAGGGTTAAAGGTCATGTCTGTCCAGATAGGGTACATTCCGTTTAAAAAAAATATATCATTATTAAGTCTGGACATAGTTGACGTATTACATAAATTATCACGGCGCATTTCCACGAGGTTCGCTTACCGTACTTCCTCTAATTACACACGGACGCTTAAACAAGGATTTGAATCAATCTGTTTATTATTTAAAAAGTAAAATCACCAACATCATTCTTGACCAATCAAGATTTCACCAACATCATTCTTGACCAATCAAGATTTCACCAACATCATTCTTGACCAATCAAGATTTCACCAACATCATTCTTGACCAATCAAGATTTCACCAACATCATTCTTGACCAATCAAGATTTCACCAACATCATTCTTGACCAATCAAGATTTCACCAACTTAAACGAACACAAATAGGTATTTCTCTGTCGTATGTTTACTAGCGCATGATCTTCACTACAAACAGGTTGATGTAAGCTAGAAAGGTATCGAAATGAAACACAGACATATGTCAGACAGAAGACAACTTAAACGAACGTAAATAGGTATTTCTCTATCGTATGTTTATTAGCACATGATCTTCACTACAAACAGGTTGATGTAAGCTAGAAAGGTATCGAAATGAAACACAGACATATGTCAGACAGAAGACAACTTAAACGAACGTAAATAGGTATTTCTCTATCGTATGTTTATTAGCGCATGATCTTCACTACAAACAGGTTGATGTAAGCTAGAAAGGTATCGAAATGAAACACAGACATATTATGTCAGACAGAAGACAACTTAAACGAACGTAAATAGGTATTTCTCTATCGTATGTTTATTAGCGTATGATCTTCACTACAAACAGGTTGATGTAAGCTAGAAAGGTATCGAAATGAATCACAGACATATGTCAGACAGAAGACAGACATATGTCAGTGGTACGTACCTTTACGGTTATAAAGACTAAACCTGTGCTAATAGTCGGCTCGTAGAATAAATACATAACGTAACAAAAGACTGATGTAGCAGTATGTGCAGAAGCGATACCAAAAATAGTGATACTAACATTTAATTTAACTATATCAATAAATTCGCATTTGCTGGTCCAACAATTTGGAACGCCCTTCCAGTCGATCTCAGAAACAATCAGACACTGGAGTCCTTTAAAACCGATTTAAAGACACATTTATTTCGCAAACACCTTCTGGGATGATTGTCAACCATATTTTCCATTTAATGCATATTGGCTGTGTTGCTCACGGTTGAAATGGGTTGAAAGACTTTGACATTGTATGCTTGTAATTAGTTTTTGTAGTGTTGCGTTTGTTTTAAATGTGGTAAATTATAGATTTTTTACTCTTGTACCGTGCTTCGAGCCTTTGGGGATGAAGCGTGTTTTTGAAATACACTTTATTATTATTATTATTATTAAATTTCTCTGAAAATACAAAGTTGAGTACAGAAGCAAATTGGCTGTTAAAAGCTGTTAAGCTGGCCAGGCCCGAAAGGGCGGTCAATGAGAATTGAATATAAAAACAGAGACTTTACAAAACACAATACTGAACTGCTGTGTTGACACTTTGATGTGCGGAGACACCACAACACACAAACACGCACGCGCGCACATACACACACAAACACACACACTGCTTACATATGAAATAAAAATAAAAAGTTACTTGGATTTCGTAATTTTCCCTCTTTTGAACTTAGTTGTCATAGTTACTTGTTTGAAATGTCCTTGTTTGAATAATGTTGCCATATTTTGATATTACTGGCAAACACAGCTGCGTGAGATTAGTTTTTAGAGCCACGACTTCAGACTGACACCTCCATTAGTCCCCTCCCCTCCCCCCCCCCACCCCCTTGTAGCTTCATAAATATTTGAGTCCGTTTGTCCTTATCCCGTAGCGTCAGTCAGGCTGACATGACATGACGTCATTGAAATCTTTCTCTGTACCTATTTCGGTTGTTTCCCACTTTTCGGGAGTCTATTTGGGATAGCCCTCAGCGTATGTCAAGTCTATCTGAGACTGTTCTAAGCTTATGTTAAGTCTGTTTGAGACTGTTCTAAGCTCATGTTAAGTCTATGCCTTGATGCCTACTGACATTGTGTCTTGTGCCTACCTACATTCCCGGAACAATACTTCTAGCATTATTTTAAGAAATTCTCAATGCTCCACTGACATGTTCGTGTCATTTAATTTTTGTTATCACATCTTTCAGTAGCTCATAGTGAGGCCCCGTTACTCGCCTGCTCTGTTTGTGAAAGGTTATGTGCGGGGTATGTGGAGGGTATTTGGAGGGTATGTGCTGGGTATGTGGAGGGTATGTGGAGGGTATGTGGAAGGTATGAGAAGGGTATATGGATGATATGTGGAAGGTATTTGGATGGTATGTGGATGGTATGTGAAGGGTATGTGGATGGTATGTGGATGGTATGAGAAATGTTTCTGGGGGGTATGTGGGGGTGTGTGAAGGGTATGTGGATGGTATGTGGAAGGTATTTGGAGGGTATGTGGAGGGTAAGTGGAGGATATGTGAAGGGTATGTGGATGGTATGTGGAAGGTATCTGGAAGTTATGTGAAGGGTATGTGCAGGGTATGTGAAGGGTATTCGGAGGGTATGCTCTAGACAGCCAATGCCTAGACCAGCGGTTGGCAAATTTTTTAGCGAGTCTAAATGTTTGGTATATTGTATATGCTCCTTAAAACATATTAGGATCAGCAGGCAGATGGCGCATTTCTTTAATGTCATTAAAGATAAGAATAAACCAAAACCCAAATGAGATTCATACTGTCACGATTGAGCGGTTCCGGAACCGTTGGTTGCCACCCACTGCACTAGTTCATTTAATAGAAGATTATCTGCAATGCTGAAAAAAAAAAAAAAAACAACCTCTGCAGATCAACCTGTAAAGGTAATATCCACTTCCCAAAATGAGATTCATACTGTCACGATTGAGCGGTTCCGGAACCGTTGGTTGCCACCCACTGCACTAGTTCATTTAATAGAAGATTATCTGCAATGCTGAAAAAAAAAAAAAAAAACAACCTCTGCAGATCTACCTGTAAAGGTAATATCCACTTCCCCGGGTGTCGAGCAGTTGTTGCGCACCAGATGTTGTGTTTTATCGTGCGCGGTATGTTTGAGGCTCCGCTTAGTTTAAGAACGCCTTTTTACCGCCTTAAAGATAGCACCGTTCATTTATTGTAATTATGACGTAGTGTCTAAGACTGTACTGTAAGGGGTACGTGCATTTTTGGTTCAGTTGCCGTTGAGAGAACCTTGTAGTGGAGGGCTGTGCATTATCCTCCTTCTTACAGCGAGCTGCGTTATGTGTTTGATTAAGCGTACAGCCTGATGGGTATTTCTGTCTGGATTAAAGTTTACATTGCTAATGATGAATTAGACTACCCTTAAAAATTAACAAAGTTTTTTTATATAAATCCTTTTATACGCCTTTTATTACTTTTTAAAAATAATAATATTCTAGTGCCACACCCACCTTTTATACCGCAGATTCATTTCACCAACTATTTCAGAAAAAACAAAAGACAATTTTACACAAATCACCAAACGCTCAAGTGATATTTTTTTTAAAGAATTTCATTTATCGCAGTTATCGGAAATTTTATTTCGTGAAATGAGTGTCATCATATTTCTCCATCATACCTTTGAAAAACAGGAAATCCTGATATTTAGGTGCTGTGAGGTGTGGCTGAAATTTGATAGACTATGTTGTCCTCAGCAACGAGTCCATGCGCCAAGTTTCAGCTCGACAGGTTGACGGGAAGTGGGTCAATTAGCCGTCCGAAAATGTTTCCATAAACACACAAACGCAAAGTTAATATAAAGGATTTTTTCAAATGACTTGTGTTCAATGGAATGTGATTACTATGTACGATGTATGACTGCGTTATCGAATGTGATGACAAAAATCAATAACATACAGATTTGTGAGAATGATAAGCGGGGGAGAGACTGCAATCAGGTTTACAAAAAAAAAAAAAAAAAGGAAAAAAAAAAAAAAAAAAAAGGAAAAGGAAAAAAAAAAAAAAAAAAAAAAAAAAAAAAAAGAAAAAAGGAAAAAAAAAAAAAAAAAAAAAAAAAAAAGGAAATAAGTGAAACAAAATATGGGAAAGGCTGAAAAAAGGAAATAAGTGAAACAAAATATGGGAAAGGCTGAAAAAAGGAAATAAGTGAAACAAAATATGGGAAAGGCTGAAAAAAAAGGAAATAAGTGAAACAAAGTATGGGAAAGGCTGAAAAAAAAGGAAATAAGTGAAACAAAGTATGGGAAAGGCTGAAAAAAAAGGAAATAAGTGAAACAAAGTATGGGAAAGCCTGAAAAAAAAGGAACGTAGCAAAACAATGTACATATCGGCAGGAAGCCTTCATTAATGAACAAACAACAGCGAAGACAGAAATAAATTAAAAAAAACAGCACTTAGCTTAGGGTGAACAAACGTCCCGTTAAAAGGGGATTGTCCCCCTTTTTTTCACGATCGTACCCGTTGTCCCGAAAAAGTCTCTCGAGACGCCTAAATGTCCCAAAAACACAATTTCAAATCACTAAAACTTACTAATTTATAATATAACTTCCAGTAATATTTTGACTAGCTGTGTAGCCAGAACAGCACTCTGAATTTTTAAAGATATGCCAATATGTGTTTGCGATCTCTGCCCATAATAATAAGGCTGAAAGAATCTTTTTGCTCATGAACATTTAATGGACGGACGAAAGAAACTAGATGAGAGTGGAGACTCCTTCTGCAATCACGCAGGTCCTCTACAATTTAGAAATGGACTGTTCTAGTTTAAATATATTTTTTATTGGATAAGTTGGAGGTTTTACCGATGCCTGGGACAACAGCCGAATATCCTCAATTTAAATCCTAGACAAGAGAAATTTAATTTGTTGCGTTGTATAATGTTGTAAAATATGTTTAAATAAATAAGTATTCACTGCAAAATTATTGTTTTCGTTTATAATATGCCTCAGAGTTTAAATTAAATTCTAAAAAGTGAAGGTGAAATTTAAAAGATTTCTGGGTCTCAAAATAGTTAAACTGGGCGTATTTCAATAAGCAAGTTCCGGCGGAGGTCCACGGACCCCTCTTTAGCTGGAAGGTAACCCCACAAACCCTCCTTGGGTGTGTTTCCTTTTTTCAAGTTCATGAGTTGGTCACTTAGCTGACAAGTAGCATCCGAGAGGGCAGCAAAAGATGGGTGGCATTAGGTACAAATGTATAACGACATAGATAATTTACAAAACGGTCTTAAATATATCCTCATGGATATATTTAAATTTTTTTTTGCTGTTTAAAAACGGTATGTCTGTAGAGTAAAAGTGATGGTCTGTTGTGTGTCTGGTCTGCTCAAGCTATCTGCTGTGTTAACTTTCCCCGTGAATGAACTCAAGCTGACCCAAGCTCGGAAGCGCATTTTAAGTTGTGGCTAAATAAAAAATAGTCTCCTTGACCTTGCTTACAACTAAATAAGATGTGTAGCCCGTATTACTAGAATTCTGTAGAAAAATCTAGGCAAACCAGGAAAGGGAAGCAACGTGTAAGCCCTTTCTAGAAATATCATTAAAACAGACTATATAAGGAAGAGAGAGATATTTTGGGGCAGCGCTATTACGGTAGAGATTTGCTATACGAGACAGAGATTTGTTTGCTAACATTTCATGTGTGTCTGTAGATTCCCTTTTTCATCGTTTACCTTTTACAACATTTTACCTTTTTCAACATTGTACCGGTACACTGTAAGTCAATAGCTTTATTTTTAATTTATTTTTTATTTTTTTATTCATTATTAACTTAATAGAGCGTATTAACTACAATTAGCCCTAGTTGGAGTATCGTTTACTTTGTTATGGTATTTAATATATGGTATCGTCTTTTTGTCGTGTACTGTTTTAGAACGAGCCACATACTTAAATAAGAGATTGATGTCTCCGTACGGATAGCAGTACGTAACAGCTGGGTTCAGAGAACATGCATGAAGTTGCAGAAGAGAAAAAAAGGGGATGATCTTGATCTTGATCTTTATTCACTACCCCGCAGCTGTGTGTGTGTTTATATTCAATAAGAACACATCTTCTGTAAAATTCCGCTAATTTTACTTTTTAAAAAAAAATGTTGGATTTAGCCATGACAGTCTGAAACCGTGTTAGAGTTCTCTGTCTATTTGCCGGAGGTCGTAACTGGACATGAAGAAATAATCGGGGCGGAGATGGCTCCCAAGTCAAGCGGCACGGGTATTCTTGGTGGAGGTGTAGAAAAAAAAGGATCAACCCGACGTCCAGAGAATGACACCCATCTTGGGGTGGGACGAGAGAATGACACCCATCTTGGGGTGGGACGAGAGAATGACACCCATCTTGGGGTGGGACGAGAGAATGACACCCATCTTGGGGTGGGACGAGAGAATGACACACATCTTGGGGTGGGGCGAGAGAATGACACCCCTCTTGAGGTGGGACGAGAGAATGACGCCCATCTTGGCGTGGGACGAGATACCAGTGTTTTATATTAGGTGTCTCTGTTGGGGGGGGGGGAGTTGCATTCAAGCTGGGCAAAGGGAAATATGTAGCACATGATAAATAATGTAGGACAGGTTGTGTCAATGTAGCACGGAATGTGTTAATGTAGCACGGGGTGTGTTGTGTCAGAGCGTACTTCAAACTTGTCTACATCGTGTGCTAAACATTTCCCTAAGACTTAGCTGACTAAGCAAAACTGATATGGTTGTTAAAAGGTTGTTAGCATACATGAATGTAGGCTACAGCAGGTGACATAGCGGAAGGTTTTCTTGTTGAAATGAATGGACCGTGTCCGATCACCCCCCCCCCCCCCCCCGGGGTGCCATGAAAGTCTCTAGGAAAATAACGTGATCAGGGGACGGAAAGGAAACTTCAATCTAAACTTAAGGCTTCACACCCAATGAGATGACCCCATCATCTCAGAACATTATTTCAACATACAACCCCAATTCTTTAAAAGCTTTTTTGTCGAACTTCACCCTCATGCACTTAACATATGAGATGCGGAGAATGCCACCGATTTGTCCCAGTGGGCACATTTGGTTATACAACTCATGGCATAATCGATACTGCCCTTCGTCCTTTGTGGTCAGATCTCAAAGTCTGATTTGATACGGAGACCCGGACAGATCGGAAGGCAGGGTCTGACCGCGAGGATGACCGGCATCTTTAAGATGTTGTTAAACTTGGGTCAAGCCGGTTTATGCGCGTGTGTATGTGTGTGTGTGTATGTGTGTGTGTGTGTGTGTGTGTCAGTGGAGATTGTCACCAGACTGGTCGTGACTTACAGTTTGCAGGTACTGAGAGTTTGGTGGTGGGGCAGCCGTTTGGGGAACTGCTAAGTCTTAAGGGGTATACAACGCTAACAATTTGAGAGTGAACCAGTTTGGAGATAGCTTGGCACGAAAAACAAGGCAGCGGGCACTAACTATAAGGCAGCTAGGAACTAACTATAAGGCAGATGGGCACTAACTACAAGGTAGCTGGGCACTAGCTATAAGTCAGCCGAACACTAACTACAAGGCAGCTAGGCACTAACTATAAGGCAGCTGGGCACCAACTATTATACAGATGGACATGAACTACAAGGCAGCTAGGCACTAGCTATAAGGCAGTTTGACACTAAATATAAGGCAACTGGACACTAACTATAAGGCAGTTTGACACTAAATATAAGGCAACTGGACACTAACTATAAGGCAGTTTGACACTAAATATAAGGCAACTGGACACTAACTATAAGGCAGTTTGACACTAACTATAAGGCACTTTGAAACTAAATATAAGGCAACTGAACACTAACTGCAAGGACGGCCATAACAGATACTAAAAATAAATATGATATAATATATATATATATGTATCTATTTATCGATTGATACTCCTGTTTACATTTCAACCCATCCACACATCCATCCACACATGCATCCACACATCCGTAAATACATGCATTCACAGCCATTTACCCATCTTAATTCGCCGATACATCCACAAATGCATTATCCAGTAACTAAACTTGCCCCTTAACCATCCGTCCATCCAACCAACCACCAATTTATCATCCATCCATCAACTAACCATCCATCCATCTACCCAACTATCTACTAACCCAACCAAACAACCCACCATCAAACTGACCACCAAACCAACCAACCAATCACCCAACTAATACATCGTCCCATCCATAATTTCATCCAACCACACATCGAGCCACCCATCCATAATTTAATCCAACCACACATCCATCACTTCATCTTCCAACTGAAGCAGGCAATCATTTCTTTAATTACTATCGAAATAAAGATTCTCTCATCAATGTGTCCCCATACCTATCATCTGCCAGATCACCAAACAGCCCCTCATAAACTGACTAATGCACATGGAAAAAATTCAGCAGGCATGGTGGAAATATTTGCGTAAATATCACTACCCCCCCCCCCCCCCCCCCCCAATCCTTTCCCTGAAAGTTGATAAGCTTACGAATTTTGCGAAGGATTTAAAAACCTTTTGGCGGAACTGTGTGACAAAAATCTGGATAAAAAGACCTATGCTTGAAATGACCTATGTGTTGAAAAAACCTAACTGTTGAAAGAATTTTATTTTCACGAACTGTATAATTTTATTCCCAGTTGCCGATTCCAGGATTGACTACTCTTTCATAGAAAAAATAATACATGAGTTAAGGCCCTTAAAAGTCTTTTTTTTCTTTTTTCTCTCTCTTTCAGACAAGCTCATCACATCACCAATGTGTACCCGTGCTAATACAAGTACAATATGAACCATTCTAGTTTAACGTTAAAACCCATTTGCAAAATCTTATAATTTACAGATAACTAAAAAAATTTTTTTAAAAATCTGTTTTTTTAATGATGATTTCCTTTTTGTTTTGTCAGACAAAGTTACTGTTATAATTTCTGAAATGTAATAATTGCTTGCTGTTTTGAAGAGATTTGGAAAATAATTAAATGTAGACTGGTTCCAAATTTATTAATATGTCTACTTAAGTACTTGTAAGAGCATGCAGAAATCGTTTCTTATAATATATATATATATATATATATATATATATATATATATATATATATATATATATATATATATATATATATATAAATATATATATATATATATAAATATATGTGTGTGTGTGTGGATCGCCCTTTAATCTATGAATGGCCTGCACAACTTAAAATGTAAGGCGGGCCGTAATACTTAATGAAAGCTATTAAGAAAATAATAAAAATACAGAATATTTCGTTACTTCGCGGGCCGCGAAGTGGGTGCTGGCAGGCCGTATTTTGTGCAGGCCTAGTCTAGATGCTGAGGGCTCACGACCTGCTCCAGGTCTCAAGTCAACAATTCAGTCCCCATTGTCGTGTAGCTGGTGGAAGGTGAGTGGGTTGAATGGAATGAATGCAATTGAATGAATGTTCACCCACTACTGTGTTTAGCACACGTTTGACCCGTGCTATTCTTCTGTTTTAACTTTTTCCGCACCATCTCTTGCGATAGCACTCATGGCAATTTTTAAAAATCTTTGTCAATTAATATCATTAAAATTGTAAATAAGCAGAATTTTCATACTTATTTGAGATTGCTAAACCCGTAAAAAATAGTTTTGAAAACGTGCTTGGAAAAATGTATTATTTTGGTCTCGGTTCAAGAACTATGCCGTACAATTGTTGGACAGAACACCTCGGAGAATGAGCAAAATTCCCAAACTGTGGCAAAGAGAACTTCGACACAGGAGAATGAAAAGTCGTTACCGCTTTGATCGAAGCTGTGATTAGTGCAGTAGGGGAAATCGAAAGAAGAACACTTTACAAGAACGACTGTGATGTGTGTGTGTGTGTGTGTGTGTGTTTGTGTGTGATGGGGGTGGGGTGGGGGATGAGAATGTGTCAAGAGAATATAGCCGATGAGGCGTGAAAAGTTAAAAACTTGGCAAACTGGCGCGGGAGAATTGTATCATGCAAAGTAATAATAATAACAATTTTAATAATAGTAAAATCAATAAATCAATAAATTCAAATACATATTTAACAAAAGTTTCACTTAACCCACTTAAAGGTCTTTATAGTCCAGAAATTTATTCATATATTTTGTGTGTGGAAATCATATGAGACTAGTCATAAAGATATATTCCGTGGGCATACAATTGTACAATGGCTTAAAACTTCTTCATGCGAGGCCTTCCATAACGGTGTTTGTGTCAGTCAAAGACTAGATGATGATTCAAACAAAATAATCATTATGACAATCAGTGCTGTAAAACTGGAAAAAAACTTAACATGCTAAAAAATATAGAGAAAATAATACCGCAGAACACGTGGAACTAATTTATCTAGAGCCTTTAAAAAAATACCCCAAGAAATGCATGGAAATAAGTATCATTTAAATAAAGTATACTAGCCAAAAGTATACTAGCCAAAAGTATACTAGCCAAAAGTATACTAGCCAAAAGTATACTAGGCAAAAGTATACTAGAGTTAAATAACCAAGAACCCGTTGTATGAATTATTCTAGAATCCATAGAATGAAAAACTCTAGGAACCATTATAAGTAGAATAATCTAGAGCCCCAGCAATCAAAGACTCTTAGAATCCCTGAAATAAAATACTCTGGGGCCCAATGTGAGGTGACAACGTCGTTGCCGGATCCCTATATCTCCGAAGTATGACAGTTTAAAACCCTCTGATTTCGCTGTGGGGTGATACAGTAGTGTTGGGGTGTGAGAGTAGCCAGGAGCAGAGAGACACACACACGTATAGACCCATTGAAGTGATGGCTGGTTTTAAGGAGGAACAGGAGATGGGGGGGGGGGTGTCGAGGGGAGAAGGGGGAGGGTGGGGGGAGGAGATGGGGGGGGGGGTGGCGAGGGGAGAATGGGGAGGGTGGGGGGTTGAAGAAATGGAAAAAAGGGGGGGGGGGCGGGAGCTGTAAGATTGAAATTGGTGGTTTCGGCGTTTCGGACAGGGTCATGCCCACTAAGCTCCGTTGCCATGGAAACTGTTTGCAGGGTCTAACGTTTTTTCCCCCCTTGGTGAAGGCTCGTGCTTTCAACGGGACCAGTGGGTGCCAGAAGTGGAATATTGCCAGGAAGACGAGTTGCGAAGTGTAGCTAGTTTGTAGGAGATGCGCTGGGCATTGATGATTCTAGAAACACTATCGGAAAGTCACCTTTAACACCACTGTCATTCAGCACATGCATCAATTTTTTTTGGTTATTTAGACATACACCATCCACATGAAGACTAATATCATTGTTTGAAAAAATAACACTGTCACTCTGTTCAAGACCAAAAATCATTCAGACAAAACTGCCATTTCAGTCCAAGTAGACAATGTTGAAAACTGTGATTCTCGTTTCTTTGCGAGCTACATTTTCCTTTTAGAATTTGACTTAACCCAGAGTTATGACTTAAAATTTGACTTAACCCATAGTTAGGGTTTAGAATTTGACTTAACCCATAGTTAGGGTTTAGACTTTTAAAGCCTCTAAGTTCTTGTTAAAATCTTTCGTTTATATTTACTTATGAAATGTGTGTTAATGCCAATAAGTATTTCAACACATGATTTATTAAAATATATACAAAAGAAATTTGGAATAATTTAATAGGAATGATTCCCTTCTCATGTAAAATTCAAACCGTACACTATGATCTCTTGAAAAAGAAACGTGCATCATTTAAAAGAGCATTCCCGCAACCCATTTTAAAGAGCATTCCCAAAACCCATTTTAAAGAGCATTCCACAACCCATTTTAAAGAGTATTCCCAAAACCCATTTTAAAGAGCATTTCCAAAACCCATTATAAAGAGCATTCCCACAACCCATTTTAAAGAGCATTGCCACAATCCATTTTAAAGAGCATTCCCACAGCCCATTTTAAAGAGCATTCCCACACCCCATTTTAAAGAGCATTCCCACACCCCTACTCCCCCTAAACATATTTAAAAAAAATTGATTTCGATGAGTGCACTTGTTATACATATATATGCATATTTATATACACCCAACGTTATATCCAAGATCCAACATCGTCTTTAAGACTGGCGGTTAGTTTCCTTACATCTCATTGAACCAATTATGTACTTTTAAAACTTACCACCACCACCCCCCCCCCGCTGTCCCCCTTACTCCAAACTAGACCTCGCATAATGTTCCAACACTCAAGATCACACATAGTGTACCAACTACCACCCTTCCCCCTTATTTTGCCCCAAATCTAGCGTCATACCCCCCCACCCACACACACACACACACTCACCAAAAAACATTTTTTTTCCCTCACATAAATCCCAGAATGAGGCCTGCAACTGGAACTTGACTACACTCAGGAATGAGGCCTGCAACTGGAACTTGACTACACTCAGGAATGAGGCCTGCTAATGGAACTTGGCTACACTCAGGAATTCCCGCCAAAACGCGTGGGCTACAGGGAGATCGATCCGTTTCCAATTGCTTTGAGCCAAATATTGTCGGCAGCACTAGCCATCTTAGGCCAAATATTTAGCAGTTCTAGTCATCTTAGACCAAATATTGTTAGCAGTTCTGCTCATCTTAGGCAAAATATTTAGCAGTTCTACTCATCTTAGACCAAATATTTTAGCATTGCTACCCATCTTAGACCAAACATATTTTAAGCAGTTACACTCATCTTGGGCCAAATATTTTAGCAGTGCTACCCATCTCATGGTCGTTCCAAATATTGCTGCAAATGTCTTTTCAAATTTGGTTGTGAATTTCCCGTCTGATTCGTCCATTGACTCTAAGAGTTTTGTTTACAAATCTCCTATTTAGCCATGTATAATGCAGTCTGTAAATATTTGGGTAAATCTGCGACAGTCTAATAAAAGCTGTGGCGAATTGAAAATAATTGGTGAAGTTCATTTGCGACTATAAAGAAAATTAAATCAGAAATAGTTCCACATGTATTATTTTGAAAAAGATTGGTGGGGGGGGGTGATGGTGGTAGTGGTGATGGTGAGAGCGGTGATGGTGGGAGTAATCATGGTGGTAGTGGTGATGGTGGGAGCGGTGATGGTGGTAGTGGTGATGGTGAGAGCGATGATGGTGGTAGTGGTGATGGTGGTAGTGGTGATGGTGGTAGTGGTGATGATGGGAGTGGTGATGGTGGGAGTGTTGGTAGTCGGGGGTTGGTTAGTTGAGCACGGATATTTTTTGAGTAAGAGAAGAAATCTGCCGAATTTTATATATATTTTTTGAAAAAATTGCAATCTGACTTTATAGTTTGACTAAATCAAGTAATGTATTCGACATCTAGGGCTATACTTAAATCTGACCGCGTCTGGACGACGATACCACTGTAATCGAGTTGGCTTCTTGAGGTAGACGATTCCAATTTTTTCGTTAATTTTTCTTTTTTAAACATCCGGAAGTGTAATGAGTCACTAGAGACGCTCCCCGGACTGGTTCAGTGCTGTCACATTTACCAACATACACGGAAACACGACATTTATTTTAACACCAACATTCTCTTATCATCTTCTCTTATATATATTACGCAGCTGCTGTGACCCGTGGAGCGCTTCCACTTCTGGCTGCTTCCTATTCAACGTATATTCAACGTAGTGAGAGTATATTACAAATAAATCTAAATGTTTGAAAGAAAGTATGGTTTAATAATGAGTTCAAAAGCGCGCAAAATATAATTCCTGATAACTACGTTAAATGATATATATATATATNATATATATTTAAAATAACGTAACAGCGTTTGGTGCGTACTATTTTCTTAATGGAAAATGAAATCGTCCTAATCTAAGTATGGTGTACAATAAATTATTCGGTTTAAAAAGTGGTCGTGACTTCAAAATATTTAATATAGTTCATGGGCGTGAAATAAAATGTGTGCAGTGGCGTATCATGGAGGGAAGGGGTGTAGCAAAATTTAGGATTCTTAAATGTGCGTTACTTGAGTTCACGTTTCGTCAAGTAACTTTAGTAGATGGGAGGGAAGTTAAGGCATTGATGTCGCCAATGTTTGGGTTTATTTTCCTTTTTTTTTTTAAAACAACGCTCTTTGCCCCAAGCAAGAGGAATATGTATTTACAATATTAAAAAAAATAAGAAATTTTTAAAGAAATTAAAATACAACATTTGTAAAGTACAATTTTAAAAAAAAAAGAAGAAATTTTTAAAGAAATTAAAATACAACATTTGTAAAGTACAATTTAAAAAAAAAAAGAAGAAATTTTTAAAGAAATTAAAATACAACTTTTGTAAAGTACAATTTAAAAAAAAAAAATACGGTAAAGCGTCGATGTGCTGAAATAATTGTAATTAGGGATGGTTCGGATAACCTATTATTCGGATAACTGAACACTTCCACGGAAATATAGCGTTAAATAAGGTGTCTTCTTAACTTATGCTGTGCTTTATTGTACAGTGTATAGTGTACAGTGTATAGTTTACAGTGTTGTTCGTACATAATTATTATGTAAAGTGTATTATGTACATTAATCTTCAACGGTATATCGGGGACCAGTTGAATGATGTCAGAAAAAATTCCAGTAATTTTGCTTCCGAAAATAGACCACTAGAATAATATGCGAATTCAATTGGCGTGAATTCTTCAGTGCATCTTAATTAACGCATTTTAAGTGTAGCATTTTCCCAGCCTGCCCACTTCATGTAGATTGGGTATCTATACTATTATGTTTATCCTGATTTCGTAATTCTAAGGGTTTTTGCATTTGTTTACCGGTGTTTATTTTACACCATTGCCCTATGCCCTATGCCCAATTACCAATGCCCTATACCCAATGCCATATGCCCAATGCCCTATGCAATAATAATAACAACAACAAAATACGAGCTAGACTAAGATCGTTACGTCTTTATCGTAGTGTAGACACGGCGCTTTGCCAATGTAGTTTTCTATTATGATCGCTAGAGAAGTCCAACAGCTAAGAGCCATGTTGAGCCCGCTGCTTTGACATGGTTGGTGATTTCAAGATTTTCTTCTTTTATAACAGTATTTTTTAAATTTGTATTTCAAAAGCATTTCATTTTTAAAAAAAAAAAAACCTGTATGATCGCTGCACAACAACAATCAACACAGATTATAAAATCTGCTCACTGAACAACAGAATCATTCAAGTAGATAAACTACATGTCCCCTAGAGATCACAATCAATACAATTGGTGTACCGTTTCCCCATCATGCTGTAGCCTAATGGCGTATCTTGAAGGCACTTGAGCTTTGATAAAAGAAAAGGTTCAAATTAAACATCAGAAAACAACTATAAAAAAGCACTTTAAAAAAAAAATATTAAAAAATGAGAGATTCATTTCACTGTGCAAACAGGGACGATATTTCCCCCCTCAAAAACTTCTGGCAATTTCAGGGCACCGCTTTCAGAAACTGCCATTGGAATCATGGGCGTGTTTGTTCATGGTAATGGGCCGCCCCTTTCTCATGACGACATACTGGAAGTGGGCTGAGAAAGTGGGAAAGGGTGGGGGGTCAGGGGGGACACACCACCATTACCAGAAGTTTCTTTAGACATTGACATAAAGGAAGATATTTAAGGTTATTTGAAGAGCAAGACAAAATTCTGATATATTTAAAAAAAACAACAAAGACAAAGCAGTTTTGTTCTAAAAAAAGGAAACCTATAAGGTTTTCGCATGAGGTGGTTGATATAAGACTCAAGAAATGCTTTATTAAAATGTGTCTTACGGATTTATTTTCATCTTTATAAATGTAATGCTTTTTTTCCTACGTAGCTTAGGTTGGAAGATAAACTTGTAATGGCTCTGCATGGCACTTTAGCGTAGGGGTGAATGGTACAACAGCGACTGGTACAACAACGACTGGTACAAAAACGACTGGTGCAACGAAGACTGGTGCAACGAAGAATAGTAAAACTACGGCTGGTACAACAACGACTGGTACAACAACGACTGGTACAACAACGACTGGTACAACAACGATTGGTACAACGACGATAGGTATAACAACGGCTGGTACAACAACAGCTGGTACAACAACGGCTGCTACAACAACCGCCGGTACACCAACGGCTGGTACACCAACGGCTGGTACAACAACGGCTGGTACAACAACGGCTGGTACAACAACGATAGGTATGCTATAGGTAGAAATAAATAACTTTTGAATGAGATCACGAAACTAAAGAATAGAAGATACATAAAAGAGATATAAGCAACAAACATACACAAAAACCACACTCACACATACACACATGTACACACACTTACATACACACATACACACTCACATACATACACATACATACACACACATAAGCACATACTCACATGCACACACACATACACACATAAACACATACTCACATACACACATATATACACACTCACGTACACACACTCACATACACACATACACACTCACATACATACACATACACACACATACACACACATTAATACATACTCACATACACACACACATACACACATAAACACATACTCACATACACACACATATACACACTCACATACACATACTCACATACACACATACACACACATACACACACCTGAAGGATTTCATCGAACTGAGAGAAAATGTACACTGCTCTAAATAACAAAGAACTGTATTTTAACAAAAATTCTTTTAGAAATGGCATAGAACTCCCTACCCCAACTAACCACTGACTCATCTAATCACTGACTCGTCTAACCACTAACTCATCTAACCATTGACTTGTCAACCACTGACTCGTCTAACCACTGACTCATCTAACCACTAATTCATCTAAACACTGACTCATCTAACCACTGACTCATCTAACTACTGACTCGTCAACCTATGACTCATCTAACAACTGACTTTTCTAACCACTGACTCATCTAACCACTGACTCATCTAACCACTGATATATTTAACCACTGACATATTTAACCACTGACTCCTCAACCACTGACTCATCTAACCACAGACTTGTCTAACCACTGACTTGTCTAACCACTGATTCATCTAACCACTGACTTGTCTAACCACTGACTCATCTAACCATTGAAATATCTGACCACTGACTTGTCAACCTCTGACTCATCTAACCACTGACATATCTAGCCACTGACTCGTTAACCTCCGACTCATCTAACCACTGACTTGTCTAACAACTGACTCATCTAACCACTGACTTGTCTAACCCCTGACTTGTCTAACCACTGACTCATCTAACCACTGACTTGTCTAACCACTCACTCGTCTGAGCATTGACTCATCTAACCACTGACTTGTCTAACCACTCACTCGTCTGAGCATTGACTCATCTAACCACTGACTTGTCTAACCACTGACTCATCTAACCACTGACTTGTCTAACCACTCACTCGTCTGAGCATTGACTCATCTAACCACTGACTTGTCTAACCACTCACTCGTCTGAGCATTGACTCATCTAACCACTGACTTGTCTAACCACTCACTCGTCTGAGCATTGACTCATCTAACCACTGACTTGTCTAACCACTGACTCATCTAACCACTGACTTGTCTAACCACTCACTCGTCTGAGCATTGACTCATCTAACCACTGACTTGTCTAACCACTCACTCGTCTGAGCATTGACTCATCTAACCACTGACTTGTCTAACCACTCACTCGTCTGAGCATTGACTCATCTAACCACTGACTTGTCTAACCACTCACTCGTCTGAGCATTGACTCATCTAACCACTGACTTGTCTAACCACTCACTCGTCTGAGCATTGACTCATCTAACCACTGACTTGTCTAACCACTCACTCGTCTGAGCATTGACTCATCTAACCACTGACTTGTCTAACCACTCACTCGTCTGAGCATTGACTCATCTAACCACTGACTTGTCTAACCACTCACTCGTCTGAGCATTGACTCATCTAACCACTGACTTGTCTAACCACTCACTCNATATATATATATATATATATATATATATATGTATGTGTATGTGTGGGTAAATACATTTTTAGCAGAACATAATAACAAGTCTGTAACAATATGTTGGTGATGAATTAAATACTGAGAGTAAGTTTGGGCAATGGTGGATACAAACATAGAACAGTTCAAAGAAAAGTGAAGAAATGAGTCAGGTTCACCAAAACACCGCATAGAAAAACTGCAGAGAGTTCAAAACTCAGCTGCTAGGCTAGTTATAAAGGCAAAAAAACGTGATCACGTCACTCCACTACTCCACTCTCTTCATTGACTACCTATACAGGCACGCATTGACTACAAGTTGTATGTTCTCTGTCACAACTTTTTCTCGGATTCCTGCCCCTTCCTATCTAACCGAACTTCTTTCTGTCTATTCACCCCTTCGCCAGCTTCGCTCCTCCGCAGACACGCGTATTCTGTCCGTTCCCAAGACACACACTAAAACATATGGTGAACGATCTTTCTCTTTCTGCGCCCCCAAACAGTGGAATTCTTTGCCACCTCCCATCCGCCGTATACCAACCACCCATGTCTTCAAAACTGCACTCAAAACACATCTCTTTAAACTCTACTACCCTGACCGATTCCCCTCGTCTGACCGCTAAACGATCCTGCTGGCTGCAGTCCATGGTTTGCCATGTAAAGATTCTGGTGTGGGGTGGGTGAATATACATTTGTTTTTGTTGTTGTGGTTACACGCTGTTCTTTATTTCATAAATGTCTTTTATTTTTAATGTCATGATTATGTCTCTTTTGATAATATTTGTATGTACAGTGCGGTGAGCATAGCCCTAGGCTGGTTTACCGCGCTATATAAGACCACTCCAAAATAATGTTGAAATCAATGGAAAAAACATACTGATCTTTAAAAAGCATCATCATTTCCCCCTACCCCCCCCCCCCCAAACAACCATTCTGCCATCCACTCCTACACAGCACTTACATTTTTACCCTTAACGGTTTAATCAAAATCGGATGGACTCCCTTGTACATTTGAAACACAATCATTTGAACATTAGTTAAATGTGCCACCGGAACAGGCGAGAAACGAGACCAATGGCCCCCTGACGACACTCGTACAATCTCGAGGCATGGAAGAAAGAAGTCTTCGGGTCAACAGTTTTGTTATTATCGTCCACCATTGAGAAGGCTAAATATAGAACTTACGCAATGGGTTTCTGTAAAAACCACACCCTTCCCCAACCCCTATGACCACCGTCAGCATTTTTGACATAGTCCACGCCCCCCCCCCCTAGTCAGACATACACTGGACATGAGATATCTGTTATTCTCAGACAACGAACGGGACAACACCTTGTATGTGGTTTTTTAGGAAGTCATCAGGAGGAGTAAGGTGAGATAGCTTCTAAACAATTTTTTTTTTTTTTATATTTAGGATGACGTTTAAATATTTAGGATCGTTATGAATGACATGGAAATGTCAAGATTTTTTTAAGTTAAAGTGAACATTTTAATTTAATTCGGGTAACAAATGACTGTAATTCATATTACGTGTTTCAAAAAAATATTTGTTTAAATATGTTCTATTTAAAGTTTATTTTTTTACTAGGGCTTCACCGGGTGCTGTTTGATGGGTTTTTTTTTTTATACACTGGGTCCTGTTGTTTTGAGAAAATACACAAGTGTTACAAAAAAGTTAACGTCTCATTTTTCTATAATATTTACCGACCTTTAAACAAAAGGCCTACGCCATACCTGCCGGCCTTTAAAAGTAGTCTTACAGATAGTCCTACACCCTACATGTCGGCCTTTAAACAACAGGCCTACAGACAGTCCTACACCCTCTATTCCGGCCTTTAAACAATAGGCCTAAAGACAGTCCTAAACCCCACCTGCCAGCCTTTAAACAACAGGCCTAAAGATAGTCCTGCACCCTCTATTCCGGCCTTTAAACAATAGGCCTAAAGACAGTCCTACACCCCACCTGCCGGCCTTTAAACAACAGGCCTACAGACAGTCCTACACCCCACCTGCCAGCCTTTAAACAACAGGCCTAAAGACAGTCCTGCACCCTCTATTTCGGCCTTTAAACAATAGGCCTAAAGACAGTCCTACACCCCTACCTGCCGGCCTTTAAACAACAGGCCTACATAAAATCCTAGAGACAGTCCTACATACAGTCCTAGAGACAGTCCTACACCGTACATGCCGGCCTTTAAACAACAGGCCTACAGACAGTCCTACACCCCACCTGCCAGCCTTTAAACAACAGGCCTACATAAAATCCTAGAGACAGTCCTACATACAGTCCTAGAGACAGTCCTACACCGTAAGTTCAGACGTCACGCGTGAAAGCTCGCTGCGTTACAGTTCCCCTCCCCACCCCCCCCAATTTAGAACTTTTAATATAAAACCTGTGGAGTTGGGGGAGGGCCGGCAATGAAGAGGAAGCAGGACACACCAGAAGTAAAATATATCATGAGGGATAACATCTACAGATCATAAACGTTTATTTAGACCAGTCACTACCCAATAATTATATTAAACTAATGAAAAATAAACATAACAAATGTAGGGAAATTCCCTACCAACTTGATCGTTTTTGTCTGTGCGCGAAATTCTCCGCTAGATGGCAATGTCAGTTGTCATGGCCTTACACCAGGCAACAGGAACCAGTTCCATTGTAGCGGCCCGGTAACACAGCATGCAATATTCATACCCACACCACCGTAATTAATCAAATAAGAGGCTCGTCCCAGACTCACCATCTGACCTACATCTGTCATGCTAGTCCCAAACTCAGCATCTGACGTGCATCTGTCAAGCTCGTCCCAGACTCACCACATGACGTACATCTGTCATGTTCGTCCCAGACTCACCATCTGACCGACATCTGTCATGCTCGTCCTACACTCACCATCTGACGTACATCTGTCATGTTTGTCCCGGACTCACCATCTGACGTGCATCTGTCACGTTTGTCCCAGCTCACCATCTGACGTACATCTGTCATGTTTTTCCCAGCTCACCATCTGACGTACATCTGTCACGTTTGTCCCAGGCTCACCATCTGACGTGCATCTGTCATGCTCGTCCCAGATTCCTCCTCTGGCGAACACATGCCCTGCTCATCACTAACTCACCATCCGACATACATCTGGCACGTTTGTCCTAACCTTTTCCTCCACTGATCACAATTGCGCCCACGACCCTTGCGTACATTCAATGCATTTTTTTTAACCCACTTATGTATAATTCATTTATCGCTCGCTGGGTTTTGCCATTAGAGAAATTAAGTACACTGGGCTGTTAAGTGTTGGTGAGGCGTTTGACTGTCCAAAAAAAAGTCAGTTTTCTACTTTGATGTACCTAGGCACAAAGATTCATAATCAGTTCATGAAATGTTACATTATAGAATTAATATCATCATCAAAATTATTTTTCTTTAAAAAAAACAACAACAACAAAGCACCCAATTATTGTCTATCAAGTGTGATGTTGATGTTAAATTAATTATTGTTCAATACGGATCAATAATATTAAGCTTTAGCACGCATTGCCGTCAGCAGCCCAAATACATAGCGAGCTCAAATGCGTCAAGCGCATAACTACATCGCACACAAATGCCTCACTCACATAACTACATCGCACACAAATGCCTCACTCACATAACTACATCGCACACAAATGCCTCACTCACCTAAATACAGCACAAACAAACGCGTCACACACATAAATATATCACTCATACAAACATGTCATGCAGGGATATGCGCGGACCAAACAAATATGCCATCCACCCATCCATCTCTGTGGCGCTACAGCCCATGTAGGGCTTTAACTTGCCTTTCCACTTCCTGCTATTCAGGCCTTTCATCCATCTCTGTGGCGCTACAGCCCATGTAGGGCTTTAACTTGCCTTTCCACTTCCTGCTATTCAGGCCTTTCATCCATCTCTGTGGCGCTGCAGCCCATGTAGGGCTTTAACTTGCCTTTCCACTTCCTGCTATTCAGGCCTTTCATCCATCTCTGTGGCGCTGCAGCCCATGTAGGGCTTTAACTTGCCTTTCCACTTCCTGCTATTCAGGCCTTTCATCCATCTCTGTGGCGCTGCAGCCCATGTAGGGCTTTAACTTGCCTTTCCACTTCCTGCTATTCAGGCCTTTCATCCATCCCTGTGGCGCTGCAGCCCATGTAGGGCTTTAACTTGCCTTTCCACTTCCTGCTATTCAGGCCTTTCATCCATCTCTGTGGCGCTGCAGCCCATGTAGGGCTTTAACTTGCCTTTCCACTTCCTGCTATTCAGGCCTTTCATCCATCCCTGTGGCGCTACAGTCAATGTAGGGCTTTGGCCTGCCTTTCCACTTCCTGCCACCCAGACCTTCCATCCATTTCCGTGGCGTTACATCCCATGTAGGGCTTTGGCCTGCCTTTCCACTTCCTGCCACCCATACCTTCCATCCATTTCCGTGGCGTTACATCCCATGTAAAGCTTTGGTCTGCCTCACCCCTTCCTTCCACTCAGACCTAACTGATATTTTTCTTTTTCATGATTGGATTCCCAGCTGCTGTAGATCTGTTCACACATCATCCTTCCGTCTAAGCCTAGGTCGGCTTTCGAGCCGTTGTCCTCTTGGGTTTGGGTGGTGCACCCTCTTCACTCGTCAGTCGTTGGACATTCTTTCTAAGTGTCCTGTCCAGCGTAGCGTGACCATTTTTATTTCTGCTACTAACGTGGCATATAGATTATACGATTCCTGGATAGTTCGTATTCTCCATCCATATTTATCCTTTGCTGGTCAAATTATTTTGTGGAGAACTTTTCTCTCCCATGTGTTTAATAGGTTTACTGCCGTTTTTGCTAGGGACCAAGTTTCACTTGCATATGTTACAACTGGTCTGAAGACAGTTTTATAAATAGGTTTCTAGGTTTTTCTTGTAATTTTAATTTTTTTACTTTGTCTGATTGTTGAAAAATGCCCGGTTTCCGGTTGATATCTTTCTTATATTTCTGTTAGAAATACAATTCTGTCCTTTAATAAAGATCCTAGGTATTTAAATCGATTTACACTTTCAAAACTTGCGTTTATTAATTTTAATGGTGTCAGCTGTCTTTTCCTCTCATAACATAGTCATGGATTTTTTTATTTTTTTTTTTGTTTTTAACTTCCAGCCTTGCTTGTAGTGATGCGTCTTCTAATTCAATAAAGGCATTTGCTATTTTTTTTTCGACTTTTTACTTACAGTGCGATGTCATCCGCATATGCAGGATACTGAAGGAGTTGATTGTAGAGAATGCCTATTGGTTGCGGGCCTTGGGTTTCCCTCTCAAAGTATCCAGTTATTGTTCCTCGGGTGTCAATATGTATGCTTCTTGTAACTCTCTATCTGTCAAGTTAAATAGCATACAAGACAGTGAGTCTCCTTGTCTTAGGCCTCGTCTAATCTGAAATTCCCTTGAATGATCTCATTGAACCTTGATTTTGCTTTTTTGAATTGTTCAATTTTACATGTATCAGTCTTGTCAGTTTGTTGGGTATGCCGAATTCCGGCAGAGTCTCAAATAGATATTTTCTTTTGATGCTGTCAGAGGCCATTTTATAGCCCACGTGCAGTTGATAAACTGGACTATTATATTCCTAACATTTCTCTAATAAGCATCTGATGGTGAAAATCTGATCAGTCGTTGATCTGTTTTGTCTGAATCCACAATGTGAGTCACCTGTTGTTTGTTCAGTGTACGGTTGCAGTCTTTTGCCTATACGTTGTGTCAGTATTTTGCATGAAACATGTAATAGAGAAATTCCTCTGTAATTTGCGCATTGAAGTTTGGAAACATTCTTGTGTATTGCCGTTTCCCCTTCTGTTGGAATTTTCTCTTCTTGTCAAATTTTAGTTGTATGTGTATGTGTCTGAGTGTGTAGTCATAATACTCCATATTGAATAAGTTCTACTGTGATGAGGTCTTCTCCAGGGGCTTTGTGCTTTAAACCTTTTTGTTTAGGATTACTTCTGTAGTTTCTGTTAAAGTTGGAGAGTTTGTTAAAGGGTAGGGCCCTCCATGTTGTGTTTGATCATCTTCTCCTTGTCCATTCTCTGCAGTTAGCATGCACTCAAAATGTTCAGCCCAGCTCTCCAGTACTTTACTATGTTCCGTTACTATCTCTATTTTTGCTCTCACACATTTGAAGTCTCGCCTGGTACCCATTCTTTGCATCTTTTATCTTCATGTAAATTAATCTGAATTTTCCCTCTCTTGATAAGTCTTCAATTTCTTTTAGATTAGATTTTTCCCCATTTTTTTTTCTTCCTACACATTTTCGTGGATTTCCTTCTGGCTTCCTAATATTTTTGTGTCGTCTTTCTGGTTTCCCTTTGTATCATGTTCATTCGTGCTTTATTCATTTCTTCTTCCACGGTCTCTCTCCATTCATAATTAAACCAGTCTACTTTATTGTTAGTTTTCTGAAACCTTCCTACTTTTTATGCTGATCTTTTCATAGCATTTTGTGTCCTATCTCACTGTTCATTTGCGTTGTTTTCCCTGTTCATGTCCTCGTGTGATGATCCTAGTTGTGCTTCTACTAGATTTTGTTAAGCTTTCATGTTGAGTGGGTCTTTGGTAAGTTTTTTGGTAATTATATAGTTTTTCTCTTTGATTTACGCCGCTGTGAATTATGCTTTATTCTCTGCTTTAAAGGGCCTGGTTGTTAGCCTTAAGCACAACCGTCTGTGGGGGCTGCCCCTTACAGCTCTCCGGGTGGCTGGCTTAGTGTGAGGGTAAGGTTTCCTAGCCTTTGTGGATCCCTCCACTTTCTTAAAGGCAGTAGGTTCTGGTTTTGGTCCTTGCGTGTATTTTATTTCCCTTAGAACTCGCCATAACTGTTGGTCTTTGCCCTATCTGCCACATGGGGAGGCGCTCGATGGGAGATCTACACACGAGAAACAAATACGCCACACACACAAATACGTCACTGACAAAAAACACACTCACACACTCACACACACGCAAAAAGAGTTGATTTGGAAAATTGTATTTCACAAACAAGAACTAAAATGGACTCACAAGAATAAATAGCTCGCACATTCAAGATGAGATTTCTCAGTCATTGCACGATATCTAGAGGTCAATCTCATTCTACATACCAGATGAGACATCTCAGTCATTACAAGCCTTCAAGTGGCCAATCTCATTCTACATACAAGATGAGATATCTCTGATTATTAGTTTTTGAATGGCCAATCTCATTCTACATACAAGATGAGATATTTCTGATTACAAGCTTTCGAATGGCCAATCTCATTCTACATACAAGATGAGATATCTCAGTGATTACAAGCTGCCGAGTGGTTAATGTCATTCCACATACACGATGAGATATCTCAGTGATTACAAGCTTTCGAATGGTTAATGTCATTCTACATACAAGATGAGATATCTCAGTCATCACAAGTTTTCAAGTGGTTAATCTTATTCTACACACAAGATGAGCTATTTCAGTCATTACAAGTTTTCAGTGGTTAATGTCATTCTACACACACGATGAGCTATTTCAGTCATTACAAGTTTTCAAGTGGTCGTTCTCTCATTCTAAAACTGATGATCCCAACAAACAATGGATGTCACTGACCTCTACATAGCTCATTCCTCTACTAACCAGCTGAAGTCTGCAATTACCATCCCACCCCACAGAACTGAAACCCCACAGAACTCCCGCCTCACCGACGCTCCTCACGCACCCCAACATGGCCCATCCACCCACCTCACCCACCAGAATGGGCCACCTTTACCTTCTCCACACCATTTCGATGTTTGAAAGTTAAAAAAAAACAAAAAAAAAAAACAACAAAATATTAAATAAAAATACTACTTTCCTTCCTTTCTCCAACCTCATGATAAAATTAATCATTAGTGGCTTTCTCTTCTCTTCTCTCTCCTCCGTTCTGGCTTTAAAATCAGGTTCCTCCTTTCTCCCCATCTCTCCATGCTGCACGAGTCGGTCTTCTACTTTTTCTCTCCCTCACCCCCCCCCCCC
>CAXITT010000557.1:59785-70867 GCA_964033795.1 Lymnaea stagnalis
TTAAAAAAAAAATATATATAAATTAAAAATTTTTTTTTTTTACACAAAATAAGGTTATTTTAAATTTTGAAAACACCCCCCCCCCCCATTTTTTCCAACTCTATTGTTCGTTCCGCCTCTGATTAATCCGACTGGCCAAATTCCAAGCAGCCGTCCTGGTATTTAAGACGTACATACAACAAAGTATTAAAAAGATTCCAAAAATCAATCGATGAGTGACCTCTGAGACCAGCGTCCAAGGCTTGGCAGGATGAGAACCAACGTAAAGTCCTCTTGTGATCAGTTGCGTGGATTCTTTGAGCCTATCTTAGTAACATAGAACATAGGATTTTTGAGTTGACTTCAGTTAAAGAATACACATTTCTAAGCGTGTAGCTACATCTGGTGGTACCAACGGACAGATTGAGTGGCTACCTCGGGAACGACCCGCAGCACGATCATGTCACTGTCACACAGAAACACGTGTTTTATGACGACATAAAAATCAAGATTTCTTTTTCGATGTAATCGAATGTGTGGATCGCCTTGAACGTGGGCGTAATTTACGTTCGTAGCTCTGGATACTCGGGTCAGATTTAGAGCCTCGCCGTGTCCTCGCCTTTACACCCCCAGCGTTCTTCTAAGACAACTCGTTTCATTCCTGTCTTCAATGTGTGCTCGTGATGTAATGGAGCTTTCTTGACGTCACGAAAATCAATGACTGTGTGATCTCTTCATCAGTAACAAGACACATTTCCGTTTGTTGTACAAACCTCCCCCTCTTTTTCTCCCTCTCTCTCCCCCCTCCCCCCAACCAACCTTTCCTCAAAGTCTTGCTCCGACTACAGGGGGAACAAAAAGAAAAAAAACCGGTATGCAAATGACGCATCCGCCGCTGATTCTGGCATCGAACGTTGCAATGGAGGGCTTTACATGGCCGAGGAGGACTGGGGAAAATATGATCGATCGTGGCAAGTCTGGTTTGGCGTGCGAATGGTTAATGAGGACGGCCATGGTTGCCGACTGTTGTAGTAACAGCATGCCCCCCCCCCCCCCCTTGTAGCAAACAAATAAAGATAGATGGAAAGGGGAGAACACTCTGGAGGTGAGAAGTTTGGGGAATGAGAGTGACCTTCTCTTGTACTTGCGTTGCATGGCTGCCGGAGACGACGACGTTGTGACGTAGGGATGGGGATGTTAGCGAGTGCGGTTAGCAAAATTGGCCGCACAGTTGTCTTTCTTTTTTTTTTTTATTGTAATGTATGTCTATGGGAAATGTGGGTTTGAGAGGAAGCGGGGCATCATGGCGCTGACCCCTGAGGGGGGTAAAGGGGATCCATTCCTGGAGTTGCCAAGTTGAGAATGTTTGGATCCCAATACAACTAGTTTACTGTAGGAACCATTGAACAATTGCTTTTACGCACTTTCCCCTTAAGTGAGAGCTGTAATTTTTTCTTCACTTTAACGAAATGGCTGACAGTTGGAAGCTCCAATACACATTGAGTTCAACATTAGATCAACACGGTTTGAACGTAGGTGTTCAGCTTCTGGCTGGCGTTGAACTGACAATAGTTCGTTGTAATCAAAGTCACGCATACATCATCATCATCATCATCATCATCATTATCATCGTTGTCATCCTCCAGTGTCGCCCCAGCCCATGGGCGCGCATCTCTCCATTTAGACCGATCCATTGTCTTTCGTCGGTATGTATGGATCCCATGCCGATGTCAATCCTTCTCTGCATCATCAATGCACCTCAGCCTGGGTCGGTCTGTGAAGGCTGTGTTCCCTTTGGTTTCTGTCTGTAAAAAAACAGCTGTTGATCTTTTAGAGGTGACTAATACGAAGTCATGAAGTAGTGTTCCTTGACCCATCAGCGTAGGCGAGTTGTATTAGGAGAGTCCTGTCACACAGATAGTCTGATGATCGTAGGCCAGGCCAAGCATCCACATAGTGTGTGGCCGTGCGATTGTGAGGATTTTCTAGGTCAAACATAGTCAAAGAGTTATAGCACAAAAACCCTTCCATACTCAATAAGCGGAGGTTCTCATTAAAAGGCGAACGTTAGGTAAACTAAACGATTTTTCATGGACTAAATAGTGTCGGTACAAACAAATTTGTCCCAGTCAAACACACATGATACCACTGACTAAAGTCTGTCCCAGTAACACACATGATACCACTGACTAAAGTCTGTCTCAGTAACACACATGATACCACTGACTAAAGTCTGTCCCAGTAACACACATGATACCACTGACTAAAGTCTGTCCCAGTAACACACATCTTCTTCTTCTTCTATATCTTAAGGACCCACGATCAATTTATTGATCATTTTGGCTCCTATGCATGTAGATGGGATTTGCAAAGTTTCTGTGCCTGGTGTTGATGAGGAAATTTCACTGATTTCCAGTGCCACTTTGTGAGGGAATCCTGCACTAGGGGTTTGAAGGCTTGAGGCAATAGACACAAATGTGTCTAGTGTTGTCGCCTCAACAGTTCCTTTTGAAAGCTTGTTCCAGTACCTGTTTGTCTTGGGCAGGAATGAGCAGCTCCTATACTGGCTTCTTGCTGGTATAAGCCTGAATTGTCTGTCATGGCCTCGTCGCTGTCTATGGGGAGAAGGGCAAGTTTCTGTTTAATACTGGACCAGCCCATTATTTATCTTGTACATCATGGAGAGCCTGGATTGTCGTCGTCGTTCTTCCAATGGTGACCAGCCCAGTGTTTCCAGCATGCTGCCAACACTAGAGGTATTCCTGTAGCGGTTTAGGACAAAGCGTGCTGCCCGTCGCTGGACCTCCTCTAACCTGTCAATGCTCTTCTGGGTAAATGGGTCCCAGACTGAAGATGCATAATCTAAAACCGGACGGACAAAAGCTTTATATGCTCTTTCTTTCACATAGGATACCATGATACCATTTACTAAAGTCTGTCCCAGTCAAACACTCAGGAGTCAGTCACGTCAAATTGCTGTAGATCAAACCAAAGTGAGTGATACCATTTCCTTAATACTGAGACCATAATGCTGGTAATTACAGGTACTGTTGCCAGACATTGGCCGAATGTCGGCTGGAGTAGAATGAATGAAATATAATAAAAAATGGAAAAGCTTCCACTATTTCAATATTAAGCTATTAAAAAAAAGTCTTAAAAAGCTGTGGACATTTACAAAAGCAGAGAATGGTTTATTTAAAATTTTACTACGACAATTCTAAAAAGAGCGTATAGCCTATACATTTTTTTTTTTTAAATATTGAGAAGTCGAAAAGGAACTAGGGTTACAGTGATACCCAACAGATAATTGAATACCTTTACTTAATGCTGCAGAGCAAATAATAGCACATAATTTTAGAAAATATGTTTGAGTGTTTGTTGTGTTTGAGTGTGTGTTGTGTTTGAGTGTTTGTTGTGTTTGATTGTTTGTTGTGTTTGAGTGTGTGTTGTGTTTGAGTGTTTGTTGTGTTTGGTGTTTGTTGTGTTTGAGTGTATGTTGTGTTTGAGTGTGTGTTGTGTTTGGGTGTTTGTTGTGTTTGATTGTTTGTTGTGTTTCAGTGTTGGTTGTGTTTCAGTGTTTGTTGTGTTTCAGTGTTTGTTGTGTTTCAGAGTTTGTTGTGTTTCAGTATTTGTTGTGTTTCAGTGTTCAAGTTTTTTTGAGTAAATTCTTGAAGCGCATGGTCATTTAAAGAGTACAAGGGCACGAGAGATGGGCTGATAACACTTTTAAGTTTAAATGTTCAACACGGTCGTTCGTCCGGCGATTGTGTTCGAGAAAACCAAGTAATGACCACTTAAGGAAACATACCAGGAAGTGGTGCGAAGATCTGGGTCACCTCAATTGTATCTATAAATATATTGCGGAGGAATCGACAGGACGCAACGGCTGAACAAGGAAAGCTGGAGAAGGTCGAGGCAATTTGTGACTGGCTTCTACATCTGATCTCTCTCTTGTACGATTTCATCAATTTTGGTGAAAGTGATCAAGTTTACACGAGGGGATAAATCAAATTTACAAGAGGTGATTGTGCGAATCAAACTTTTGACCACGACAAGTCTACCCTACCGTGGCTCTGTGTGGATACTGAAACAAATTCCATACAAATGCCATACCATCTTTGTAGGGATATTAAATCTAAATAAACAAAAGCCATACCATCTTGGCTGGGGTATTAAATCTGAAAAAAAAAATGCCATGTCATTTTTTTCGTGACAGAAAGCGATAACAAACTTTGCAAACTATACAATGATTTAATTGTTACCCAATGTAGAAAACTTTGATATAGTTTTAACAATGATATTCAACTGGAGAATCCATCAAGTGATCAGGTATTATATTGTCCGAATCTAGATTCAGCGTTCATCAGATGTCCGTTGTATGGCAATGACACACTATTGTATGACACAATTTTTACAATCAACTATTTTTAAATATGTTGTTCTTTTTCCGCAACAAACGCCCTTCCATGTTTCTCTCTGCCCCCCCCTCCCCCAACCGACCGCTCCATGAGTTCAATTTCTGTCCAACAAATATTCAGCCGATTCACAAAGATGACATCCGCCGATTCACACAGATGACATCAGCCGATTCACACAGATGACACCAGCCGATTCAGACAGATGACATCAGCCGACTCACACAGATGACATCAGCCGATTCACACAGATGACATCAGCCGATTCACACAGATGACATCAGCCGATTCACACAGATGACATCAGCCGATTCACACAGATGACATCAGCCGATTCACACAGATGACACCAGCCGATTCACACAGATGATACAGCCGATTCACACAGATGACATCAGCCGATTCACACAGATGACACCAGCCGATTCACACAGATGACATGAATCTAGAGTCAGGTTTGATGGGCCGTGTGATCAAGTATTTGGCAACGTAGTTGTCATTTCTCATGTCTAGCTAGCCTCGATTTTATCCTAAACTTTCCAATGAAACAATGGCAGCATTTGAACACCCAGGCCGATATTTGAACACCCATGCCAGCATTTGAACACCCAGGCTGATATTTGAACACCCATGCCAGCATTTGAACACCCATGCCGATATTTGAACACCCATGCCATCATTTGTACACCCAGGCCGATATTTGAACACCCATGCCAGCATTTGAACACCCAGGCCGATATTTGAACACCCATGCCAGCATTTGAACATCTAGGCCGATATTTGAACACCTATGCCAGCATTTGAACACCCAGGCCGATATTTGAACACCCGTGCCTGTATTTGAACACATCTGCCAGTTTTTGTGTTAAGTTTTTAAAAGTATTAAAGATTTAAAATAATTTCCGAGTAGGCAAGTAAAATGTAGCGAGAAATAGACAGTGTGACAAAGTCATTTAACTTTACACACAGTTATCGGCTATACATAAAGGGCTTTTCAATGTTAATAGATGGAAATTTTAAAAAAAAATCCATTGTTTATACTCTTTGAATTCAACGGATATAGTATATCTTTGCTACAAGACTATAATGTCCATGCGATATCATGCATTGAAATGGGGAAGTGTCGCACTTAAATAATTGATCTGAATCTTATTATGTCGGAGTGGGCATTCATATTCAGTGTGTCCACGGTCGTCACGTCATGCCCAGTCTGCTCGCGTAGCCTGCACCAACTGCTTAACATACTTAATGTCAAAGTTTTAAAAAAAAAAAAAATTATAATATTTTATGGTGAAATTGGTGCAGTGCCCCCCCCACCCATATGTCAAATACAGCGCCTTTATCCACAAACCCTCCCCACCCCAAGTGTTTCAGCGCCCCACCGTTGCAGGGATGATGAAAAGAACGATCTTTCCGCTGATATTTCCTATAAAAGTTTCTGATACTAGGTAAAGGCGCCCCCTGTCGTATTGTTTCATTTCAGGCATCAGGCTGTGGTCCCCATGAGGACACACTCGCCTGGAAAGAGTGAGAACAGACAGCTAATGATCTGTGCAGTAAATCAATTGTTCGATGTGGTCCCCCTTGAGGACACCCTCACCTGGAAAGAGTGAGAACAGACAGCTAATGATCTGTGCAGTAAATCAATTGTTCGATGTGGTCCCCCTTGAGGACACCCTCACCTGGAAAGAGTGAGAACAGACAGCTAATGATCTGTGCAGTAAATCAATTGTTCGATGTGATCCCCCATAAGGACACACTCACCTAGAAAGAGTGAGAACAGACAGCTAATGATCTGTGCAGTAAATCAATTGTTCGATGTGGTCCCCCTTGAGGACACCCTCACCTGGAAAGAGTGAGAACAGACAGCTAATGATCTGTGCAGTAAATCAATTGTTCGATGTGATCCCCCATAAGGACACACTCACCTAGAAAGAGTGAGAACAGACAGCTAATGATCTGTGCAGTAAATCAATTGTTCGATGTGGTCCCCCTTGAGGACACCCTCACCTGGAAAGAGTGAGAACAGACAGCTAATGATCTGTGCAGTAAATCAATTGTTCGATGTGATCCCCCATAAGGACACACTCACCTAGAAAGAGTGAGAACAGACAGCTAATGATCTGTGCAGTAAATCAATTGTTCGATGTGGTCCCCCTTGAGGACACCCTCACCTGGAAAGAGTGAGAACAGACAGCTAATGATCTGTGCAGTAAATCAATTGTTCGATGTGGTCCCTCATAAGGACACACTCACCTAGAAAGAGTGAGAACAGACAGCTAATGATCTGTGCAGTAAATCAATTGTTCGATGTGGTCCCTCATAAGGACACCCTCACCTGGAAAGAGTGAGAACAGACAGCTAATGATCTGTGCAGTAAATCAATTGTTCGATGTGGTCCCCAACCCTCACCTGGAAAGAGTGAGAACAGACAGCTAATGATCTGTGCAGTAAATCAATTGTTCGATGTGGTCCCCCATGAGGACACCCTCACCTGGAAAGAGTGAGAACATACAGCTAATGATCTGTGCAGTAAATCAATTGTTCGATGTGGAGCGTCAGCCTTAAATCACTGCAACACTCAAAGATCCAAGCCGCTACATTTTGTTGTGGCGATGGAGCCGATCAATCACACACCTGTCAATCAATACTGCAGTCCGAGAAGGAAATCGATCAACTTCTTCTTGAGAGCCATTTGTATAAATAATCGAACCAGAGCCATGATTACAAAAAACAAAAAAAAATAAATAAAAAATAAAAAAAATGTGACAGCCATAATCTAAAGATGTTAGTAAGGATTACGTTATTTTAGAACTATTTTTAAAAATGTAGGTTGATAATTTGTTATTGATTACGAAAATGGCATTTAGGTCACCATGATCCAGACAAGCATCGCCGCTATTCGGACCCGGGTCTCTTTAGACTAAATGCTATTCGGATGGCATTTGTGGTAGTTTACTTTAGTTAAACTAAAGAAGAAGGACCATTGTAAGACCCTACAATAATATTTTTAAATATTTTTTTAAATAAACCAAACCTCTGACTTCTGGTACCCGGGTCCGAATAGCCGCAGCCATAAATCACAGCTCCATTCGTTTGGTAGACTCCCGAAGAAGCACAGAGTGGACTCGTTCCGCTTAGTACAGTTGCGTGGAAACATGTTCAGATCTGCAAAGTTTCACGGTTCGTTTAATGGCCGATTCGAGTTTTATATAAACAAAAAAAAAAAAAAAAAAAAAAAAAAAAAAACAAAAGGTCAGAAGGTGAGGAGAGGTGAAGGTCATGAAAAGATCCTTGGAAAAAAAAAACTCAAAACATTTTTTTTTCTTATCCCCATATTAAGTATTCGTTAAGTAACGCTACTAAACATATAGTAAAATATAATTCGTCCACGACGGACGGTTTCAGACTGCCCAGACCTCGAGGCGAGGCCTAAACAATGAAACGGACATGGAAAGAGTTCTTGAAGTCACTGAAGGTTTATTTAATGAGGTCAATGACTTTTCTTTTTTTTGTTTTTTTTTTTTTGGTGGATGGGACACGTGAACATCTAATGAGACTCGGGGGGGAGGGGGGGGTCATATCGGATCGATAAATCCCCGACAACGATACCGCGAATTTAACGCAAAAAAAACGAGTCTTGAGAAAGTAATTACTTTTCTCATTGGCCCACTCCAAGACACTGGCATTGTCACATAACAACAAAAAAAAAATAGTTCAGGAAGAAAAGAAGACCGTGTTTCATGTTAAATTCAAGATGCTATTACTTTACATTTGAAACTCTATTTGGAAGACGTCCGACCATGGTACCTTTTTTAAGAGAATATATTTTATTCAACAATAGTGTACTGAACCTGGGCCGTGCAAATTAGGGGGGGGGGGTAATGGTACACCCACCGTGGGTAACATTTTCAGAAGGCACCAAGGTCATCGCTTTCATTCAAAAAAATGTGTATCTTTACATCTACTCGGTGGCCGAGTGGTCTAATCTAAGTCAATCCAAAAAAAAAGCCCCAGGTGTATGGCAATCGATAACCTTGGGCGGCAACTCATCTAAGAGAAGGCGTATTCTGAATTCGACCCCGGAGATGGGGGAAGGCGGATACTATTGAAAAATCCGGCAACTCTGGCAACGCCACTGGTGCCAAGCTGTATCATCAACAGACGATTTTTTCCCTTGTGTTGTCCAGGTGCGTGGTTCGAGGCGATTTGCTGTCCTGGGAACCAGCGAGTCCTCCTTAAAGACAAAAAAAAAAATACTTGACATTGTATCGTCCTGCGGAGTCTACAGCATCGGAACATTGTGACGGACGGATATAAGAAACATGTGCATACATATTTTAATATTTTGGTGGAGAGGGTGCCAAAGTCAAAGATTTTGCCACAGTTGCATCATCATCTGTTTGACATGGTCCTTATTTTTTCCAGTTTGCCATGGTTTTTCCCATCTTACAATGGTCCTTATTTTTTCCCAGCTTACAATGGTCCTTATTTTTCCCAGCTTACAATGGTCCTTATTTTTCCCCAGCTTACAATGGTCCTTATTTTTATCCAGCTTACAATGGTCCTTATTTTTATCCAGCTTACAATGGTCCTTATTTTTATCCAGCTTACAATGGTCCTTATTTTTCCCCAGCTTAAAATGGTCCTTATTTTTCCCATCTTACAATGGTCCTTATTTTTCCAAGCTTACAATGGTCCTTATTTTCCCCAGCTTACAATGGTCCTTATTTTTATCCAGCTTACAATGGTCCTTATTTTTCCCCAGCTTACAATGGTCCTTATTTTTATCCAGCTTACAATGGTCCTTATTTTTATCCAGCTTACAATGGTCCTTATTTTTCCCCAGCTTACAATTGTCCTTATTTTTTTTGCCAGCTTACCGTTGTCCTTATTTGTTCCAGGGATCTATCAGATTAAATCATCTCGATTTTTTTTTTGTGTGCGACCGGGGTGGGTGGGGGCTTAGTCGGAATAACGAGGAGGATTTGATTCCATAACATCAAATAACTAGCAGACTATTGGTCTACCAGACTATTGCTCTACCAGACTATTGGTCTACCAGACTATTGGTCTACCAGACTATTGGTCTACCAGACTTTTGGTCTACCAGACAATTGGTCGTCATGGAAGGACTATTATTACGTCATCAGTCATTGTTCAAAGAGAAGTCGTTGTAAAATTCTCTCAGGTTTGAACAAATGCGGGGTTTCGACCCAAATGATCGTGTCAGACCAAACATTCTCGTATATCCGATGGCTTGCTAGATCGAAACACATCGAACACATAGAAGGCAGTGCTGGAGTACGAATGCCGTTCTTGACGCATAAACCTTCAACCTTTTAGTCAAAGCGAATACAAATGAAACGCTTATAGTCCAAATCGATTACCGGTACATAACCCGAGCAATTTAATAATGTTTTTTTTTTAAAAAAAAGAAAATTTGTCTTAAAAAATGAAAAAAACAAAACAAATCTACCGTCGTTTGTTTTAAGTAGTCAAATGCGAAGAAAATAATTGTTTGTTCATCTTACACTAAACAAGGACAATGAATTGGCAGTGTATTCCTAAATGTAAAGTAGTCCCTAGGGTTGTAAGCTCAAACACGTGTTTAAATTAAAGACAACGATCTGCTTTGTAGAATGTTCATTGTACCGAGGGGGTATTTATTTCCTGTTTATGATTCGTCCATTTGATCTAAATTGTTTTAATTCTTTGTGGCCTTACTATCCCATTCGAAACTCTTGTGGATTATTCCTGTGGATGCACTGCTGACACCCCCATGTTCATTCCACCCCCCTTAAACTCTAGCACCACATGTCCCACCCTGTACCCTAACCTTAAGCACTCCATGTTCCACCCAGAACCCTACCCCTTTAGCACCCAATGCTCTACCCAGAAACCTACCCTTAAGCACCGCATGTTCCACCCTGTACCCTACCCTTAAGCACCCCATATTCTACCCAGCAACCTACCCTTAAGCACCCCATGTTCTACCCAGCAACCTACCCTTAAGCACCCCATGTTCTACCCAGCAACCTACCCTTAAGCACCCCATGTTCTACCCAGCAACCTACCCTTAAGCACCCCATGTTTCACCTAGAAACCCACCATTAAGCTAACCATGTTCCACCCAGAAACCTACCCTTAAGCTCCCCATGTTTCAACCAGAAACCTACTCTTAAGCAAATCATGTTTCAACCATCAACCAACCTCCAGAACCACCAGAGCTCCACCCAGACCCTTATCCACTAGCTCCAACGTTTTCAATCTAGCACCCTTATCCATTCCTTCTTATGTTTCCATCCATCACTCTTATCCACTAGCCATCCTGCGTTCCATCTAGCACTCTTATCCACAAGCCCCCCCCCCCTCTGCGTGCTGTCCACCAACTTTATCCACTAACTAATATGATTTCCAGCCAGCACCCTTATCCATTAGCCCTCATGTGTTACATCCACCTTCCCTGATCCTCTAGCCCTTCCAACCCCCCCCCCCAGGTTTTCCAACCAGTGCCCTTACTTCTCGGGCCCCCCCGCCAGAAGTGTAACGACCCATTTCGTCTACCCCACACACCAATGTATTTTTCTTCTATTTAACCCGTTCTTTCTTCATTGAAAATCCTCCATCTCGAAAATGTATTCCTCCGCACGGACTGTGGAACTATGGTGGTATGGCCGGGAAAATG
>CAXITT010000557.1:70878-83866 GCA_964033795.1 Lymnaea stagnalis
GGGGAGGGGGAGTTGGTGCAGTATTTGGGGAGCTTGGAGCCGATGAAAATCAATGGATTTCGACCTCCGGCCATTTTAAGATCGGGCTTGGGTGAGAAGTGGCCTCTCATCGGGGGGGGGGGAGCTGCCGGGTTGCCTGTCTCTCTCTAGCGCAGTGCTTCTCAAACTTTAAGCGGCATTTTGGTCATCTTAATAGCTTCAGTTGTATGGTAAACTAGTACGATCAATTATTTTAGAGCCATGTTAACTATTTTTTTTATAATTTATCTTGTTTCATAAATAACGTTTCATTAATAAAAAAAAAAATAACCATTGGATTTTTGTATGACTTAAACAATAATAAAGTAACAATTTTTCATAAAGACATAGGCGATTTTTAAAAGAAAAGAAGAACACGTCTCAGATTTAGCAGCGCAAGTAAGATACAATTTGGACGGTGGGGATGTTTAGCCTACTGTTGTGGTGGTCATCGATGAGAACGAAATAATTTTAAAAAATTAACATACCAATAACACATCACTAACACACCCAATAACACACCAAATAACACACCACTAGCACACCCAATAACATCACTAACACACCACTAGCTACAGCCCATATGTCCCTGAGGGTTATCGCAAGATATTATTCGGAGTCCGACAAAAGAGGGTCAGATTCGCGAACTTACACGTGGTCCCAAGTGTCTTGACTCCGGCATGTTGTACCAGGTAGCATCTCCATGAAATGCGTCGTTACTTTGGAGGCAGAGAGTCCTGGTCCTGGCCTAGTCCTGAATTGGTGATTGGTGTAAAACACTAAAATCCACTTAGACGATAGTCGCATGATGTCATAGAAGAGTGTTAAGGCTGTGGTGAGAGAGAGAGAGAGAAAGAGAGGGAGAGAATGGGAAGAGAGAGAGAGAGAGAGAGAGAAAGAGGGGAAAGAGAGACGATAGTCACATGATGTCATAGACAAGTGTTAAGGCTGGGGTGAGAGAGAGAGAAAGAGAGGGAGAGAATGGGAAGAGAGAGAGAGAGAGAGAGAGAGAGAGAGGAGAAAGAGAGAGGGGAGAGGGAGAGAAAGAGGGACAGGAAGAGAGAGAAAAGAGAGAGAGAGAGAGAGAGAGAGAGAGAGAGGAGAAAGAGAGAGGGGAGAGAGAGAGACCAAGAGCGTTTAATTTGATTGGTAGTCTTTATCTTTACTTTTTTTATATAGTGGGTTGTACTAAGAGAGAGAGAGAGAGGGAGAGAAGGGGAAGAGAGAGAGAGAGAGAGAGAGAGAGGAGAAAGAGAGAGGGGAGAGGGAGAGAAAGAGGGACAGGAAGAGAGAGAAAAGAGAGAGAGAGAGAGAGAGAGAGAGAGAGAGAGGAGAAAGAGAGAGGGGAGAGAGAGAGACCAAGAACGTTTAATTTGATTGGTAGTCCTTAACTTTACTTATTTAATATAGTGGGTTGTACTTTTTGCAAACCTGAAATGTGTGAAAATTATATATAATAAAATATAACAAATATATTATAATATATCCATTTCTTAAATGCACATGTTTGCACAACTGATGGCTATTTTTTCTGGCCAGCAGGGGACGATGGCATAATTCAGCAGGAAGTGGCGATTCCACGAGGCCTGGGTGAGGTATTTATATGGAGAATAAACGGGTTTCCAAGTCAGCATACCCCCATCACGTAGGGCTGCGGTGGTATTTGCAGCTTTCCCCCATCTCTTAAAGGAGTAACCATCCTAGTTTGACCACTCCTATCTACCGAAAGCTTATGGTTTCACGATTTGGTCCTGATATTGCTGCAGTTTGAAAAAAAACAACAACAAAAGACACAAAAACAACTTGATCACACAGTCGTTTATTACAACAACAAAAAAACACTAAAAAAACAACATAAATTACCTTGAAACATTTCCTGGTTTAGTTTGCATGGTGCCAGTTTAAAAAAATGAATGCTTTAAAAGAATATTTTCAAATAAGTTTTGAAATATAAATATAGACTATATTTTCCACGCAAATGACAAAATCAATAATGGCTGTCATTTTAACAGCTTTAGCTAATGTGTAACTGAATGTGTAACTTATGGTGTCACGTGCTGCTCAATGTGTGTATCAGTGACTGTCTTTTAGATGGTGTGTTTTGGCAGTGTGCTGCCCTCTGGTGGCTAAATGTCTGAGGACTGCAACACACATCAGCTACTGTTCTGATAACAATGGGCTACCCTATGGGGGCTAAACGTCTGAGGACTGCAACACACATCAGCTACTGCTCTGTGCCTTGTCCAGCGACGGGTCGGACGGTAAAGGGAGCCAACCCTTAAATTAATTTACATCTTAAAGGCTGACTTCGTAAGGCTGTAGAAGGTGTTGTTTGAATGTTAAATCTCGCAAACATCTGTTTGTGTTTGTTGTGATTTTGGTTTGACAGTTTCATTTCTTGACCTTTTGTTAAAGGTGAGTTGTCAGAGGAGATCATCACATTCAATAAATAAGCGATGTACAACTATTTATGGCTAAGTGACCCACTTCCCATCAACATATCCAGCTGAAACTCGGCACATAGACTTGTTTCCAATGACGACATAATTTATCAAATTTTCAGTCCCACCCACCGACACCAATCCACAAAAATCATGTCTGTCCTTTTCTTCTATGGGAACATGGAGGAAAATTCCCGAAAAATGCGCTAATTAACATTCTTTAAAAAAATAAAAATATCGCAGCTGCGTTTGATGCGCAATATTTTCTTTTGCGTTTCTGAAATAGTTTGGTGAAATACATGTGCGGTGTAGAAGTGGGTGGGTATTTTGAATATTAATATAGTTCAGGGGAGTGAAAAAAAAAAGTGTGGTTGCTAGCCTGTTTGGGGAGGGGGGTAAGGTGGGTGGCGGTGGGGTAGGTGGGTGGGGGGGGGAGAGCACTTATTTGGATTCATATCAAGTGCGTTACTTGTATGCATGTTATGACAAATGTTCAGCAACACCCCCCCCCCAATTGTTCTAAATAACATTTTATAAATGATTAATGCGAAAACGTTAGTTTTTTAGGTTCTGTTCATTGATCAATATCATAACCAAAATTATTACGCCAACTTTCTTGTTCTTTTAATGTTAGCACGTGTTCATATGACGCAACAAGAAAAAGCGTTTCTGCGCTTGGGACGTGCAGTGTAGTTTTCTGAATGTTCACACTTGTGACACACCAAGAGTCACTTCTCCCCGCTGAGCGTTCCTGACAGTATTGCTCAAGTCACACCATCAAATTTTGGACAAATCCATCCATCCATCCATCCATCCATCCATCCATCCATCCATCGATCCATCTATCCTCCTATCCATCTATCCATCTATCCATCTATCCATCTATCCATCTATCCATCTATCCATCTATCCATCTATCCATCTATCTATCTATCTATCTATCTATCTATCTATCTATCTATCTATCTATCTATCTATCTATCTATCTATCTATCTATCTATCTATCTATCTATCTATCTATCTATCTATCTATCTATCTATCTATCTATCTATCTATCTATCTATCTATCTAATCTATCTAGCTATCTATCTATCTAGCTATCTAGCTATCTATCTATCTATCTATCTATCTATCTATCTATCTATCTATCTATCTATCTATCTATCTATCTATCTATCTATCTATATTTTTTTGTCTTTTCTCAATTTAAATGAAGAGGCTGAGAGAAGAAAAAACATTTTTTTTTTTAATACATTTTTAAATATATGTATATAATTCATTTTATTCTAATTTCATGAGCGTCACATATTTTCTTAAAACGCACTTCCGTTGTGCACGTGGGATGCACTTGAGACGTATGACAGGAACTCGAAACAATTCAAATTGATGATTTATAAATTGATTGGAAAGTACCGCAATAAGATCGCCCTTTCTGTAGTTAACTCATCACGAGGACATGCTTAACATGTTTCTTTTTAGCATTCCAATATGGTGTGTATGGTGTGAGCCTAAATGGTCCGATTAAACATCGCTTGACAAAACTTAGTTTCACGCATAAATCCGTTAATTCAATTTTTGTTTGAACTTATGTCATCGTACGTTATTTCTCATTTCTACGATTCAAAAAAAAAAAAAATGATTTTTGGTATGGGAATGTTTTGAACAAAAAATCAAACTTAGTGCGGTTAAAGCCTATTAGAATAAAGATATATTCAAACCCAAATACGTCACAAATCCACAGCTACACAATTAATCTTCACACCAAAAGCACTCACCCATTTGAACAAAGAATATTTCATTCATCTTCCCCTTTGAAAAAACAAGGAAACCAAATTTTTAAAGGCAAGAGAAATTATAACCGTTCGACCGTTTCACGATAGTTTCTTAAGACCAGGCATGCACAACTCGAAATGTAAGACGGACCGTAATACTTTATGAAAAACATTTGCGGGCCGAAAGACAATAGGACAAAAGGGGGAAAGCTATTAAAGAAATAATAATAATAATAAAGAATATTTCTTCGTTACTTACGAAATAAATTTAATCTGACACTTTGCATCGATTTTCGGTAAGAAGTTTGTCGTATTCAGGAGATATATTGGAAGTGGCCGAGTTCTCAAGATACCTTCCAAATGATCATCACTCAGATATGAGCATTGCTTGGATTTATTAAAAGTTCATCATTGAAAATGTCTGTTGGCATTAGTTGTTCCAAATAGACCAAACATTTTTAGTGCAACTTCGTAAAGATTTTTATATATTATTTTTTAATTTATAAAATATGAATTTTCACTAAAGTCTTCGCGGTCCGCAAAATGGGTGCTGGCGGGCCGCATGCAGCTCACGGGCCGTATGTTGTGCAGTTCTGCTTTAGACAACAGTTAAAGGGGGAAAAAAAAAAGAAGATTATTGTCTCATCTTAAAACGCTTTAAGCAAATTTGTTATCATTCAAATTATTTGCCAGACATACTGTAAGTAGGTCATCCCCCCTGGCTAATCAAATATGAAATCTTTACGAGAGTTAATAACCGAGACAGGACACAGACACATAAATAGTCTCGTCAAAGCCTTAGCAGTCTACTATCTTCGATACAATCTTTACAAAGGTCTAAAGGTTATTTAGTGCACTGGTGGGTTGTGTAGACGGAAGACAGGTAAGCAGGGTGAGGGTGGTAGAATGACAGATCAAGGGGGTATCGGTGGTAGAATGACAAGTCAAGGGGGTATCGGTGGTAGAATGACAGGTATTTGGGATGTGGGTGCCAGAAAGAAATATGTGGGATGTGGGTGCCAGAAAGACACGCTTATCATCACAGCATCATTCTTGTGACCTTCATTCTGTCCCATGTTGCCAAAATGTTGTCAGTCATCGACCAAAGCCCTCACCAGGTCGGATGTCACAGTCAAATAAATGCGTTGAGTTCATTTATTCCTAGCTACTTTGGTGTCCTAGACTCAATAGGTGTGAGGTCCGATTGCAATATCCCTGTCCCGATGAATTAGGACTCTCGTATCACATACGTTGGATGTCACGAAGTATGGTTGAGAGATTCCATATCTAATAAGTATCAGACTCCTCCCCACAGCCTAAATGCTTTAATAATGTCGTCTCGACAAAAATTAATCGTCCAGCTTAAGCAAGGTTGCATATCCCAACCATAAAACATTTTGAAATTCCAGCTCAGATAATTATGAGCTTCGATCGAAAAAAAAAAAAAAAAGATTTGGAGGTTCTTGACCCCCACAAAAAAAGTCTTGTCCCAGACACGATGTAATACTGGAACGTTAAGTGCTGCTACTACTGCAGTCTATACTAAAGCTGCATGAGCCAATGGGTTACGCTCTGGCCAAATATAAGCATAGGTCCATCGAACACCTCACGGATCCCAGGCCTGTACCCTGCTGGTTGAATTCAGGGCGAGTAAGGAGAGAGGGGGGGGGGGGGGTGATTAGAAAATGTTAGTTAGGGAAAAAATAATGTCGAGAAATAAAAGAAAACTGTAAAGTAGTATTAAGAATTAACATTTACTTTAAATTCTCAAAGATTTTGGATCTGATACGACGTGAAATCTAAAGCGAACATGTAGTATGTGTTAAAGAAATGGCCAGAAAGATGGGGGGCTACAGAACGAGAGAGCGTCAGAGATAAAAGAGAAAGAGAGGCGACCGGCTTTAATCATTCAACGGAGGGTTGTCTGCGCAGACACCTCTATGTTAATTTCCGACGTCACAGTGACGTCATCGACCCCGAGCGGGCCCCCCTCATAGGGTCCCAAAGCTCTGCGGCATCTTTTTCCACTCCTGGTATTGCAATAGATTCTGGTCACGTGACGTCCCCCCTCTGGAATCGGGGTTCTGAGACGGGCCATCCAATACCGGGCTCCGATCTATAATTCATGAGGCGAAGGCACCAATCGCAGTAGCGCTTACATCGCGCTCGCGCGGAAGAGATCGAAGCCCGAAGAGTAAGCCCTGCTTGGGACGGCCGCAGATCGAGGGGAGCATCAACCTAGTGAGGACGTGTCTGCAACGACCTTCCCTGGCCGCACCTGCTGCAGACGCCGGCTTCTTCATTCGACGACGGCGATAAGGAGGGCATCGAGACGATAATTTGGCGCTGAGAACTGAAGCTGTATCTGGAACATTCCATCTAGTAGGCAAGGATTTAAGTTTAGTTCTTTTTTTAATTTTAAACAAAAATGTGTCTCAAAATGTAGAGCTAAATTAGGAATTCAACAGATTTATTTATAGAAGTATCGTTTTAGAGAAATTGTCTCACGGCTAGGATCATATTTCACATGATGGTGTGTTGAGTCGATGGTTTCGGCGTTTAAGAAAGAAAAAAAAAGAAGATATTAGGTCTACATGAAAAAAATGTTTAGCTAAGACAGCTCTAGTGCGCGGATTAATATAAAATGGGACTTCTTCTTTTCTTCAGACGGGGCCATCTCGAAATAATGGAGAGAGCAGAGTGAAATATTTTCACCAGGAAAGACAGTGATCAGAATGTTTCTCATTTCCAGCTTGATATCATAGCCGCACACCGGCGTCATCACGGCACGGACGACAACTGAGTGAACCGGTGAATCACCGATGCTTTAGAGTTACCCGACCCTTGATGAGAATCGGCCCCCCGCCATCTCCAAGCTCAGGCAGGCCGAGTCCCCGGTGAGCGGGGCTAGACACGCACAGACACGTAGGCCTTTAACGTTGGACACGAGGAGATTTCCAATGAAAAAAAGGGAGAAAAAAATATATCAGAAACTCATTAATTTAACCGGAATCTGGAGATCCGTGGAGCGGAAGCCGATGAAGATCGATCGAGCAGGCAGCGAGCTCCCCTTTTGAGTCACCCCTCTGCCTCCCCCACCCTCCCCCTTTCCGCTTTGAAGAGTCCGAGTCCAGTGGATCCAATCGAAGAATCTTGGCCCGCCTGTAGCTTCGACGATGTTCTTTGACTTACGCTCGCCATTTTTTCACCTGACGTTTTAAAAGAAGAGAAGAAGAAGAAGAAGAAGAACACGCTAATTTTATTTGGTATCATCATTCCATGGCATCGCAAAGAAAAAAAAAACTCGAAGGACAGGGTACGCAATCTGGTGCAGGAAAGCTGCAATGGCGCGGTGAGCTGTCTATGCACAGAGTTGTCCCTTCATTAAAGAGCAAGAGATACCATTGTACAAAAATCCGGTTATGGCATACAAAACAAGCCCTCGACGTGCCATTGAGGTATTGCAAAGAATTCCGTTCCGTTTAGTTCAGTTCGTCACGAGAGCGGGACATCAATTATGTCGCCGGCCATAAAGACAAAATCAGACAAAATTAATGATTGACGCAGGAGAACCATGGCAAGGCAACTAACATGATGGAAGAGCGAAGGGGAGATGGGAGAGAGAAGGGGAGATGGGAGAGAAATGAGATGAGGGCGTCGAGGACACGGACAATTTTGTGGCATGCACTCATTAACCCCCCCAGGCCCGGGGGCAGACTGGTGAGTTAACACTTTGATTTTTATTTTACTCTTTCTCGTTTGTACCAATGGTTGTGCTCAAAGCTAGTACGATTGGTTTGTCTTGTGTTTAAATTTTGTACCAATGGTTGTGCTCAAAGCTAGTACGATTGGTTTGTCTTGTGTTGAAAGTTTGTACCAATGGTTGTGCTCAAAGCTAGTACGATTGGTTTGTCTTGTGTTTAAAGTTTGTACCAATGGTTTGTCTTGTGTTCAAAGAAGCGCGGAGTCTCCTTGTGTTTCCACTGAGTTGAAATAGCAATGCCCTGTGATGTTAATGTGTTGTCATTTTGCTATGTACCGTGGAGGTCATTTAGGTGAAACGTTGAGTCTGAAGGAAGAGGATCTTTGGAAACAACGGCCTATATTATCATTCCGATACGGTGCGATCATTGAAGAAAGCGACCCGAACATTTTATCATAGCAAACTATTTTTTCCATATGATGTGAACACATGTGATATGAAGCGATTTGTCATACAGATCTCTTATTCGCACAGAATTTTTGTCCCTGATAGACACAATGCGCTGTTTTCTTTGAAGATAAGTTAAAAAAAAAAAAAAAAAGTAAAGAATTAAGATAATAATTTATCAAACTGTTATGGAGAAATAACGTGTGATCCTGCCAGGTCTTGATGCGTGTTGGAACTTTTCCAGTGATTCATCGCGCAGCCCCTGGTCGTTCAGACACCCCGAGGTCTGGAGTCTGGCGATAGCGTGTCCCGGTCGATGCCGCCCGGTGACGCACGTGTCCGTTGTGGGGCTAGGACTCTTCAGAGCGGTGCTGAACAACGAAGCACGGCGCCGTTCCCGTTGTGCCGAGTCAATCTAGTGACGGTGTAGGGGGGGGGGNGCTGTGGCATGCGGTAGACAGATGGACATGTCAGTAGCTGTGGCATGCGGTAGACAGATGGACATGTCAGTAGCTGTGGCATGCGGTAGACAGATGGACATGTCAGTAGCTGTGGCATGCGGTAGACAGATGGACATGTCAGTAGCTGTGGCATGCGGTAGACAGATGGACATGTCAGTAGCTGTGGCATGCGGTAGACAGATGGACATGTCAGTAGCTGTGGCATGCGGTAGACAGATGGACATGTCAGTAGCTGTGGCATGCGGTAGACAGATGGACATGTCAGTAGCTGTGGCATGCGGTAGACAGATGGACATGTCAGTAGCTGTGGCATGCGGTAGACAGATGGACATGTCAGTAGCTGTGGCATGCGGTAGACAGATGGACATGTCAGTAGCTGTGGCATGCGGTAGACAGATGGACATGTCAGTAGCTGTGGCATGCGGTAGAAAGTCTACTAATTAAAATGAAATGGGGCAAAATTTCAGTCTTTGAATCCGTATTAAAGAAAGGACATACGTTAAGTCTCAGTGCAGTTCGGCACGTTCTCTTTCTCATGCCGTCTGCTGTTACCGGCAAGGCGTGGCAGCGTGGGTTAAAGTTGGCGATCTGCAGCAGGATGACATGAGGGCCTGCAGAAGGCTTATGGTGTGGACTTAAAGGTACCCTTAACTCAGTTGATCTCCCCTGCCCCTCCTGAAACCGCGGGTTCCTGCTAAAGTAAGCCTGCACGTTGCTCTTCCTTCAATGTTAGCCGATCGTTGATGAGACTGAGTTCCCCGGGGCATAATGTAGCTGAAGTCAGTCACCGATCAAGGAAGGCGTTGGTGTTTAAAACATGTCATAAGCCTGCAGTGAAGTTGAGATATGCAGTAACCCCTGCAAACAATTTTCTCGAAACCCCCTGAAAGTGACAACTGCTGGATCAGCTATGACGCAACTAATGGCGGTTGCTGAGTGACGACAATGGTCCCAAAAAAGCCGCTGACAAAACGCAGCATTTTCTCGGAAAGGATTATGTTCCTGGTAAAGCTAGATAACTGCTGGTGATGTCCGATAGCTCCAGGTGAAATCTGGTGACATTTTTATTCTAAGCCGTATCCTTTGCTAAATATCATTTTGTGAGTCTGGCCAAAAAAAAAAAAAAAAAAAAATTCCCTTTCGTTTGAACAACATTTTGATGACCCCCTCATTTTGAAGATTACAAAAACTCGGCTGAATTAAAAAAATACCCCCCCCCCCCACTCCCCACTGTCTCAGCCAATACATGTCGTGCCAGGAGATATCCGAGGTACTGCCTCAAGGCTTCCAAACACGTGCCTGGTCTTAGATGAAATTTATTCACTTCTTTCTCCACCCAACACCCCCCCACCCTCCTCCCATCTCATCAGCCTGACCTTTTCCCGTAGACAGTTCTAGCCTTCCAGTTGTCTGAATGACACGTCTATCGATTTTTCACCTCCGCGGTAATATCTATATTTAAATATCTGAGAAAGACAGTCATCAGGCTGTTCTCGCTAAACAAGGATAAAGCTATGCAAGATACGCAGTTTATGTTTGCGCTCGTGTGTGTGTGTGCGTGAGAGAGAGAGAGAGTGTGTGTTTGTGGGACTTCCTTCTATTTCTAGAACCGTATGTCTTCTGCGTTAGAAATCTGCAATCAATACTGGATCCAGCGCAGTCCACGGAAGGCAGACAATGATACATGAGATGTCTTCTCGTTAGTCATACGTTTTCTTAGAATGTTACTCTTGCCTCTCTTTCATAAGGCGACAGTCTTAAAGATTGTATATGTAAAGGAATAACAAGGGATTATATAAATTCCATCAATCTTCGATTTACAACACACACAAAAAAAACTAACGCAAAGAAGGGAACTGCTTAATTTAAAAAAATTGACCCGATGTCTCCATTATTTGTATAGTTGTCAGTTGAATGCCATCAGTTGCATGTCCTGGATGTCATAACTTGGATGTCATCGACCTTGTATCATTGTTCGAATGTCCCCTTATTCGCAACGTTCTCGTTTTGTTGAGATCAGAAAGTGAAGTCTGCGGTTTGTTGAGATCATAAAGTGAAGTCTGCGGTTTGTTGAGATCAGAAAGTGAAGTCTGCGGTTTGTTGAGATCAGAAAGTGAAGTCTGCGAAGACGTTTGAGCCTTGAAAAACCGCTCCTTGGGTTTGACTTACAAATCAGCACGAGGAGGATTTCCTATATAAATTGATCACTTGATCGATTTTTTTCTCAACTTAAATTTCCCTAAAGTAACAGCCCACCCCCCCCCCCACCCCAAAAGCGTGTAATCTGAGTTTCGTGCCGTTGGAGATGTGTCGACCCTGTATGTTGTCAGTCGTGCAGCGATTTTTCGTCAACAAATAACAAACTAAATGTGAATCTAGCTTCATTGAGTCAGTTCACAAAATATACATCTAATTTTTTCTTTATTTCAAGGGGTGATTGAAAGTCGTTTTTAAAATAGCCTCTACATTTTTTTTTTTTTTTTTTGGATTCCAGTTCATCAAGTCGGAGCTTCTTTGATAAAAATAATTGATAATACAATTATAAACATAAATAATTCTGTATGTAATAATGTCCACCGCCACCGCCATAAGGCTAAATTTCAATAGCGCGCTAAGTGAAATTCCCGATGACTGCGCTAAATGTGGCTCTTAAAGAACACCCCAAGTGCGTTTGGTGCGTAATTCTTTCCTTTTTGTTTTGCGGAAATAGTTGTAATAAATCTGCCCCGTAAAAGGGATTGGGGGGGGGGGCATAATAATTTTTAATATAGTTCAGGGGCGGTGGCCTGGGGGGAGGGGGGATGTTGGAGAATACTTGAATACTTGTTTTGTCAAGTAACTTTAATAGATTGGAAGTTCACAGCATAGCGGCCGCCATTGTTTGGCTGGCTCATGCTTGTTTTATGAATAATTCCAAAGAACAGACATTTAGCGGATGTGGCTAGAGCAAGCTAACGCAAAGGATTATATTGAATCTGTTAACATACTTTATGTAAAACAATAATCACACAGAATTAGAAAAAATCATTATTTTCGTACGAAAAAAGGTCTAAATTTAATGTGATTGTTACGCATAGTAAGTGTAGGCACTAAAAAAATAGGTTTAAAAAAAACAAAACTACTATGAATTTAGAATGTTTGACGCAGGCAAGGTGAACAAATTAGAAAATGTTTTTATCTTATGAAATAAAAACAAGATGTTATGTTAGATCAGTGTTTCTCGACCTTCCTAATGCCGCAACCCATGGTCACCATGTTGTGGCGATCCCAAACTACAAAATTATTTTCTTTGATACTTCAAAACCGTAGAGTGTATGTGTTTTCCGATGGTCTTACGCGACCCCCGTGAAAGGGTCGTTCGACCCCTACAGGGGTCGCGACCCACAGGTTGGGAACCGCTGTGTTAGATTATAAAATAAAGAAATTAAACGCTCAGAGGATGAGTAATAGCAGTTCACCGGGTCCAATTTTTCGTCAAATATTTCTTTGTGAAAGCACCATATTGTATTACAACATAGTGCGTTCAAAAAATAAATTTGACGAAAATCTGAACTAAATTTGATCGTCTGAAGTGGCGCACCATCCCTAGTTCAAACTTCATTGATCTTAAACTCTAAATTTACTCCAATGTTCATTTTGTTTTTTAAACTTCAGTTTTGCTCACTAAACAAATGTAGTTTTAACGTTTGAAAATAGATATATTCCTCTTTTTCAGTTTCAAGCATATTTATAGTGCCCACCCCCCCCCCTTTTTTTTCCACCCACACATGTATGGTTGATTCTAATCACGCTGTTTTCATCTTACATCCATCAATATGATTTGATCAACGAAAAAAAAAAACGCCACCCAATTTTAATCGGACCTGTATTGAAAGCGACAACGGCTGAACGCGACAACAATGTACGTGAAAGCATATTGGTGTCGCACGAACTCGCCCCGCAGATCGGTGCGCATGGAATAGGGCGGTGGTAAACTGTTAGAACAAAGGCCGTGGCTTGATCAAACCATTCAATCAATCGATGGCTCATGTTCAATATCCGCCACCTTGTCTAATGCTTACCGCATGCCTCGTGGAGATTTTAAAGAAACTAAAGAAAGGCAGCTTCGATTACATTTTAAAAAAAAAAAAAAAAGTGATAAAGC
>CAXITT010000557.1:101451-111633 GCA_964033795.1 Lymnaea stagnalis
GTTGGGGGGGGGGGTATATCTTAAGAAGAAGAAAAACTAAACAACTTTGAGAAGCGATCACGTGATGAGTGTTTAAAAACCCACTTATGAGCTCCCTGAACAGAAATTGAAACTTCTCAAATACCCCAGATCCTCCCAGGCATCCGACGCTGATAAGCTTAAGCTTAGTCTGTTTCGTTGCCTAAGTGCCGACACATGGCATCAACCATTCGCACCCCAGCTCCTGGGGATACACATAAACCCCGGCGTTATTGACAGAGCCATTGGGGAAAAAAATATGTCAGCTTATCGTGTTCTTGTTTTGGTCAAATGATGCAAGAGTTCATCGGTGTGAGACCTACTTGTGTGTGTCTCATGTCTTCATGACACTTGTCCACAAAGTCCCCCTGACATTCCTCTCTCCCATTTTATAATTAATAATATATATATATATATATATATATATATATATATATATAAAATCTATGACAGCATTTCTACAATTGTCAAAAATCTTCCATTTAGTGACAGCTTCACCGTTCACATTGCACGATTTACCTTAAACTCTGTTGGGTCGGGGAGACGGTGGTTGGTGGGTGGTTGGTGGGTGGGTGGTGGTGATGCGAAACTTTATAAAGCTAAAGTTAAATTTTAACCTAAAGCCAACTTTATGAATGTATAGCCATTGAACAAAAACAAAAAAAAGAAAGAAAGGAAAGAAAAAAATGAAAAAACCTAAAATACATTATCTAAAAATTTAATTTAATCACATTAAGATAATATTGTCAAATAAACAACAACAACAAAATAATGACCAAATATTCAGTGTCAAAGTCGCATTCATCTGGCTTAAGTAATATTCGTAGGGCCCACTTGAAGCATGCAGGGCCCCTTGGAAGCGTACAGGGTTCACTGGAAGCATTACAGCGCTCCCCTGGAAGCATACAGGGTTCACTGGAAGCATTACAGCCCCCCCCCTGGAAGCATACAGGGTTCACTGAAAGCATTACAGCGCTCCCCTGGAAGCATACAGGGTTCACTGGAAGCATTACAGCGCCCCCCTGGAAGCATACAGGGGTCACTGGAAGCATTACAGGGCCCCCCTGGAAGCATACAGGGTTCACTGGAAGCATTACAGGCCCCCCCCCCTGGAAGCATACAGGGCCCAATTTTTTCTGAAAATTTTCCCGAGGTTTAAAACCCTCTGAGGACGACCCCTGTCACATTTGACAATCGGGAAGTGCATTTTAGAAGGTCAGCGGGAAGTCTTTCTTTATCTGCCATGAGAACCATCTTTTGTCACAATCAATACTCGCACCGATAGTTTAAAAAAAAAACAATATAATAGTGTTATGCGTTTATTGACTTCTTGTAGAAACGCCATTCGGATTCTGAACAAGCTGAAGTGTGTGTGGCTCAAAGTATTAGTTTATCACTCAATCTTTTTTTTCTTGTAAGTCTTTGTTGAAAGTTTTCGAACACATCAACTCACAGAGGTGAGAGAAATTTTCACAGCACTTTCAGACTAGATAAGTCATTTCATCGATTTTTCGGTCAACACTTGGAAAGAGTTTCCACCAACCAGTATGTTCAAAAGTCACGGTGAATTCTTACAGTGTCAAGATGAATTCTTACAGTGTCACGTTGAACTCTTACAGTGTCACGTTTAATTCTTACAGTGTCACGGTGAATTCTTACAGTGTCACGTTGAACTCTTACAGTGTCACGTTGAATTCTTACATTGTCACGGTGAACTCTTACAGTGTCACGGTGAATTCTTAAAGTGTCACGATGAATTCTTATAGTGTCACGTTGACTTCTTCCAGCGGTGTCTGTTGCACTTTGAATTTAAATACCAGCTTCCTCTGATCAATTTTTAAACAGTCGCCTCCCCATGTACTGGACACACGGGATCTCACGTGATCAGATACCCTCATCATTCCTACTCCATCGAAACCCGCGCACCTCCCCAATGCACTACATACACTCACTGACCGAATGCATGAATAAATTAATCCCAGAATGACAGGCACGCCATTTCAGCCACACCCCTTCCTGTTTTTTTTTTTTTAGTATCTTAATGGCTACGTCACACGAGCTAGGCATCAACAACACAAGACAACAACACACAAACTTTCAACACACGCGAACTATCAACGCGCTAACTAACATCAGACTTGGGTAAACTAGGGTGACCAAACGTCCCGTAAAAACGGGATTGTCCCGTTTTTTCACGATCGTACCCGGTGTCCCGAAAAAGTCCCTCGGGACACCGAAATGTCCCGTTTTTAAAACCAAACACATTTTCAAATCACTAAAACTTCCCAATATTTAATATATCTTCATGTAAAATTTAGCTAGCTGTTTAGCCAGTGCCAGCAGTGATGTGGGCTCGCGTGATGGCTGCACTGTTCCCTCTCCACCACTCTGACGACTCTGCGTAAACGTCAGTGGCCCTGCCATAGATCTTATATGTATAAATAAATAAGTATTCACTGCAAAATTATTGTTTTCGTTTTAGAGTTCAAATTAAATTACGAAAGGCAAGGTAAATTTCAAAAGATTTCTAGGTCTCAAAATAGTTAAAATGAGAATATTTCAATAAACAGTTTCCGCTGGAAGCCCTGCCCCCCCCCCCACCCCGGACCCCTCTTTAGCTGGAGGGTATCCCCCCAAACCCTTCTTGGGTAAAATTATTGTTTTTGTTTTAGAGTTCAAATTAAATTAAGAAAGGGAAGGTAAATTTCAAAAGATTTCTAGGTCTCAAAATAGTTAAAATGGGAATATTTCAATAAACCGTTTCCCCTGGAAGCCCTGCCCCCCCCCCCCACCCCGGACCCCTCTTTAGCTGGAGGGTATCCCCCCAAACCCTTCTTGGGTGTGTCCCGTTTTTTCCAGTTCATAATTTTGTCACCCTAGGGTAAACACAAGACCAACACACACTATCTAATATCATACGGGCATACGGGATAAAAACACAGAGGCGTAGCTAGGGGGGGGGGGATAAGCTGACAGTTATCCCTGGGCGCCATACTAGTTAGGGGTGCCAAAATGTGCTTTGATATAATTTTATTGATGAAAAGTATGGGTTTGAGAGTTGAACAAAAAGAGATTGAGGCGCTTGAAAATTAATCTTGTCCCCCGGGCGCCAAACACGCTAGATAAGCCTCGTAAAAACATGTCCTGGCCTTGTACGGTGGACAAAAATCGATGAGGCAATGCATCAATATGTTTGAGCCATCAAGACTTTTTATCATAGAACAGCAATCATGGAATTTTCCTGCTGGAAAATAAATGTGTGTGGGGGGAAGAGGGTGTAGAGGGGCTGGGGAAAAAAAAAGGTACAGAATATGCGGGAAGGGTAGATAATGAATGAAGGGAGACAAGAACAAAGACCTTGCAATATTTGGCCCACTTTCAGGGTCTCGGTCGCCACATGGCATCACTCCCTGGTCCGGGTTGTCCCCCTTAAATATTTAATACCCCGAGTAACAGACTTGGCACACGACCCTCCATACACAAGAATACCCCATACAACAAAAGAAAATACCCCATACAACAAAAGAATGCTCCATACAAACAAAGAATACCCCATACAAAAAAAGAAAATACCCCATACAACAAAAGAATACTCCTTTATAACAAAAGAAAATACTCCACACAACAAAAGAATAACCCCCATACAACAAAAGAATACCAGATACAACAAAAGAAAATACCCCATACAACAAAAGAATACCCCATACAACAAAAGAAAATACCCCATACAACAAAAGAATACCCCATACAAGAAAAGAAAATACCCCATACAACAAAAGAATACCCCATACAAGAAAAGAAAATACCCCATACAACAAAAGAATACCCCATAACTACACATGGACATTCGAGACTACACATGGATATCCCAGACACTAAACATAAGACTACCCGTGTATATGATTAAGCCAGAATACCCCAAACTTAAGGTGGTCTTTGTTTTTTCGTTTTCTTTTTTCCAAATCATACTGAGGACATTTTAAATATTTCAAATTTAAAAAGCAGAAGACTTAACTTAACTGTAAGACATGTTTCTTCTTTTAGCTTTGCCGGTAAAAAAAAATAAACAATTACAATGAGAGCTCTTCTGTCAGTGAGGCGATCTTTTTGAAAACTAAAACTAAATGAACCCGATGTCAGCAGGTATCCATTATATTTCTTTTGTTGGTGCCATTTTATTTATGTCTGGATATCAGATGAACTCGATCTTTTGAGAAAAAAATGAGTACATTGTACTGGTTCAGATCACGACAAACTGGTCATGTCGTGTCTTTAATTTGTTTTACTAATGTGACACTCAGGTCAACAATCTGACAGTCGGGTCTGCAATGTGACAGTAGGGTCTGCAATGTGACAGTCGGGTCTGCAATGTGAGACTCAGGTCAACAATGTGACAGTTAGGTATGCAATATGACAGTCGGGTCTACAATGTGACGGTCGGGTCATCTCTATGGATCAAGCCAACCTCCACTGTAGAGTCTCCCAAAATCTAAAAACCAATCAAAGTAGCTAATAAAATGACCATAGCGATGAAAGAGCGATCACTCAACCCCCCCCCCCCCNTGCCTACAAGTTTCACATCTTCTCTTTGTTCTGCCCCCCCCCCCGGTCTGTGGTTACACCGTCAACGATTATTGATCCGTCATCCCCCCAAACAACATGGTCGTCGGCCCATAGTGTCCAGTTTTCAACAAGGTTTCAGTTGGGGATTGGGGGAGGAAAGGGGGGGGGGAGGAGGGCGTGTTGCCTTAATACCTGAAACCTGAAACATGTGAACGGCTTCCCCCATGGCATTAGTTGGGATTTAGTGGACTCTGTCCGCAGGGGTAAGTGGCAGGGGGGGGGGTGGTAGTGTAGTAGTTAGGTCATTCTGACAAATGGACGTAATCTCCCCGACTATCCCTACCGAGCTCAAATGTCTGAAAAGTGGGATCTCGTCCCAGGCACAAAAGACAGCTCACTCGGCCTGGCCGGCTTAGTCTTACCAAAATATTTATCGTCAGGTGTGGTGTTTGGGACCCGCTAACAAAGAGGCTTAACTGCATTATGACTGTCCTTATGTGACACTGTATGCGGCACGTGCCTGCCAAATCTCTAGTCTGTATTCGGTTCAATCTGTAGTCGTATTCGGCTAAATCTGTAGTTGAATTCGCTTAAATCTGTTGTCGGTATTTATAACTCTGGATGGTAAGTTATGTTACAACTCCTTAATTCAAAAAAAAAAAAAAATCAAACAAGTATTTTAACTGCAAAGATGACAAGAATTTAATACAATCAAGGAGTTTGCTACATCAAATATTCAATGAAAATTTAGGTTACTTCACTTAAAAGGGCCCCCAAGCGTACACAAACGTATATAAAACTTTAAAGAATCATGTCCACCATCTCACCACCCTTTGGTGAATTATCACCACACAGTGTAGAGTTTTTTTTTTGATGGTTTTGTTAACTTTTTAAAAAATTGTTTCCCTCTTCCCTATGTGGGTAAGACGCCTACACGGACATACACACATGCAGGCACTGACCTCTTATATTGACAGCTGTGCTCTTCCAAAGTCATGTCGCTAAATGCGTTGGATAGAATTTGTTAGTGCATGTCTGTATGTGCACTTCCTCTAATCGTTATCAAGTATGCATACCGAAGTTTGTAAAGCAGACATACTTATTATATGGAGTAGATCCACCCAACCTCCTTCCTCCGCAATGATGTTGTGGCCTTCGGTGCCAAGAGCGAGTCCATATACTGAGCCCCAGTGATAGTCTGCTCTATCAATAATACCCTCTAACTCAATTTCAGAGGCCCTACACAGATCACGTACGGAGAAAATTTTAAAGAAATCCCATGATAACTTATTTAATTTGGCACGCCAATTCACTTTGACCATGCTACGAACATTGTGCACAGGTCAAAACTGGTCTCAGTAAAGAGTTCAGCTCAGTAGAAGATGACAACATATGGGGACTGTAGAAGAGGACAATATACGGGGGACTGTAGAAGAGGACAATATATGGGGGACTGTAGAAGAGGACAATATATGGGGGACTGTAGAAGAGGACAATATATGGGGGCTGTAGAAGAGGACAATATATGGGGGACTGTAGAAGAGGACAATATATGGGGGACTGTAGAAGAGGACAATATATTGGGAACAGTGGAAGAAGAAAATATATGGGGGACTGTAGAAGAGTACAACATATGGGTGACTGAGGAAGAAGATACTATATGGGGGACTGTAGAAGAGGCATTTCAAGTACATTAAGTACGAGACTTTATTCCAGCTACATAGGAAATGTGAAAAGAATATCCTACTGAATGCAAGTAAAGATTTTCCAAAATGCAACTTTGAAATTATATAACAACATTTTTGTTTTTAAAAATCTGCTCCAGAGCTATGACGTAACGTATGATATTTCGTGTTTTTCACTTAATCTGCATATATGCAAAACTGACTTACCATTTCAGAATCGTATACAGTAGTTCGATTTCTTGTGCCTAGCAAATTGGGAGAGAGCTGGGAGGGGAAGTCGGAAGATAGAGACAATAATGAATATATTTTTGGGGGTGAAGGGTTTTAATGTGGGAGGGTTGGGGAGAGAGAAATAGGGAGAGAGAGAGAGAGAGAGAGAGAGAGAGAGAGAGGGAGAGAGAGAGAGAGAGAGAGAGAGAGAGAGGGCGCGGACGTAAGGCGGATGGCATTGGACGCAGTTATTACGATATTAGTGGAGGATCGATAGCTCCTCGGCCCCCCGATTTATTATTAATCTCCGCATCTGTCGGCCGAGGTGAATTCTGGGTTCCCCGGTAGCCATTGATTGGCCAGGACTGTTCCAGCGGCTTCATTAAAAACTCATTGCCTTGCTGAGCCCTTGTCTTATTGCGGGCAGAGGACGATGGCGCTCTCACACGAACGTGCGAGACGGGGGAAAAAGACGGGAATGTCTGTCTCGAAGTCTTGTTTTTCTCCTCGACCGGCTTTAGTCTGCTGACATTTAAGCGACCGTGGTTAAGTTCGACCGAGTAGGATTCTTGAAGTCTTCCCCTGGAAAGGTCGCGCAGCTTCGACTTTTTGGATGTGACCAAAGAAATAAAATAAAGACAGTGATAGCCATTGGCTAATTGTATGCTGTACGTCGAGAGCCAAAAAAAAAAGGGGGGGGGGCTGTGGCTGAACAAATAGATCGGATTACCTCTTCGATTGCTGTTGTTTTGTTTTTNTCAAGATGAAGTACGCTTACACATCATTGGGTCCTGTGCCAAAGTCAAAGCCAGCGCCATAGACTCAAGATGAAGTACGCTTACACATCATTGGGTCCTGTGCCAAAGTCAAAGCCAGCGCCATAGACTCAAGATGAAGTACGCTTACACATCATTGGGTCCTGTGCCAAAGTCAAAGCCAGCGCCATAGACTCAAGATGAAGTACGCTTACACATCATTGGGTCCTGTGCCAAAGTCAAAGCCAGCGCCATAGACTCAAGATGAAGTACGCTTACACATCATTGGGTCCTGTGCCAAAGTCAAAGCCAGCGCCATAGACTCAAGATGAAGTACGCTTACACATCATTGGGTCCTGTGCCAAAGTCAAAGCCAGCGCCATAGACTCAAGATGAAGTACGCTTACACATCATTGGGTCCTGTGCCAAAGTCAAAGCCAGCGCCATAGACTCAAGATGAAGTACGCTTACACATCATTGGGTCCTGTGCCAAAGTCAAAGCCAGCGCCATAGACTCAAGATGAAGTACGCTTACACATCATTGGGTCCTGTGCCAAAGTCAAAGCCAGCGCCATAGACTCAAGATGAAGTACGCTTACACATCATTGGGTCCTGTGCCAAAGTCAAAGCCAGCGCCATAGACTCAAGATGAAGTACGCTTACACATCATTGGGTCCTGTGCCAAAGTCAAAGCCAGCGCTGCCATAGACTCAAGGTGAATACCTTTGAATTTGATACAAGATGCACCTTTTAGTTGTGTGTGTGTGTGTGCAGGTTTGAATGGCACGACCCAATCATTGATTGGAGATCGCACTTCTAACAAGTTTTTTTTTATTTTAAACAATCATCACCGATTTTTCGATAACGGAAGTGTGGGGGACGTCGTCACGAGGCTTACAGACGGTCGTGTGCGTCACGAGCACTGGGTATCTGCGAGCTTTGTGGAGGTTTATGGACAGAGACAGGATCACTCCCTCTCTCATACAGCCCAGACGCCATTACACAAATGGACATTTTATTAGGAAATTAGATTATTCCTCGTCTGCCGCAGACTAAGTCGTACTGACGCCATCTTTGTTTTGTAGATGGAGCGGAAGATGAGTTCTGTGTGGGTTGGTGATTGGCGTGTGGGGGTGGGATTAAAGGGGGGGGGAATCGGTTAGGAAAATTGTTTTAATTTAGTTTCAGCCCCCCCCCCCCCAGTAAGGTATGAAAGTTGAGATTTGTATGACGTGTATAGGGGGGGGGGGAGTCTTGTGACTTCTTCAATTTTTTTCCCTCCATCTTAACAATGAATCTCATGACATCGACCGAGGTACATTTTAAACTCCATTACCGTTTGTAATCAATTAAATCACCCCCCCCCCCCTTCTCTGCCCGTTACTATTCGACTATGTCTCCGTAGAGACCCTCCGATCCTTCGTTCCTACACGGCCATGCCCTCTGTGAAACTGTCCGATCGTTGAACATGCAACTGTTGAAACGATTTCATAAAACAATGCCCAAGGAAGAGCGTGTTTCGTCAATTAAGCTACACAATTTCCCGTTTCTATAAAAGGCCTGATCACGTGGAGTGTGGAGTTCATAAAGTTAACAAAACAAATATGTTATTTTCAATCATAAATCATTCCCGCATTTTTGTTGGCGGGGGAAGAAAAGGGAATATGTTTTTATGTATGTTAAAATATTTATTGACATAATCACGTGATATACACACGCTTTTATAGCGGCCAGTTGTTGTTTTTTTTTTCTTCTTCCATCAATCACGGTGTCTTGTTACATGATAATCTTGTTATCATTACATCTTGTTACATGATATCTTGTTATCGTTATATTTAATGTACGTCTGATTCACAGGTGGGCCACCAAGTCACCGACAGAAGCGTTCATCTGAGACCTCAACTATGCTTAAGAGTGTTTCCTACGTCACAGTGGTGAGATGAGATGACCACCGTCACAGTGGTGAGATGAGATGACCACCGTCACAGTGGTGAGATGACCACCGTCACAGTGGTGAGATGAGATGACCACCGCCACAGTGGTGAGATGACCACAATCACTCCGTGGAGCACGCATCAAGTAACAATTTAGTCTGTGTCGGCTTTGCTCTGTTTGTCTCTCTTGCCCCCTTAGTTACATCCCTCGCGCGTAGGACTCTCCGCACACATGAGCTGAAAGAAACAAAAAAATCTGGCTAAAAAGGAAAGTATCAAATTTCTTAAAAGCGAAATTTTTTGAGCCGCGTAAAGAACAACTAACATGATCTAAGCAGGTGCTCGATAAATGGTCAGCGTACTTGAAGTCAAAGATTCAGTCGTGTCAAGAGCAGACGGGAGGGCGGGTAATAACCCGGGGAAGGGGTGGGGGGGGGCTGATGACGGGAATTAATCGTGGAGACCGTTGGCGTTAAGACTATGAGACTTAAACAGTTAAATGCACAAAGTTGATAATGACACTAAACAGTTAAATGCACAAAGTTGATAGTGACACTAAACAGTTACATTCACAAAGTGGATAATGACACTAAACAGTTACATTCACAAAGTTGATAATAACACTAAACAATTACAAGCACAAAGTTGATGTCGCTTATCGCATATTTTCGTAAAGCCTGGGACTGGGTGGTCAGAGAGATGGTAGATCGTAAAATTGGCTCCTCCCCATCCTCTTGTCTCCGCTGGACGTTGTGCTTCTGCGTAGACACCGACCAGCATGCATTAGTTTGTCTGTCCATTAGTTTGTCTGTCCATTAGTTTGTCTGTCCATGTTTGCATTGATATTTAGCCAAGACAAGTCATTTTCTTTCATCAAACCATCACGGACTGAGATTTTATAAAGTACACGATCAATTTGCTAACACTGGAAACTAAGAACTAATTTTTTAATTTTTTTTTTTGTTGGTGGGTAAAAAAAAAAGGGGGGGGGGGCTTTTTTGTTTTGATCGGGAGAGG
>CAXITT010000557.1:125212-145410 GCA_964033795.1 Lymnaea stagnalis
GTAATAACACACCCAGCCCTGCAAGTGGGGGGGGGGTTTTTTTTTTTTTTGGGGGGGGGGGAATCTCTGGTTAGCTTCCACGCTCGGCTGCTGGCCTGATGGGCTTGATGTTTAATGAAATCTCACAAGATGACGTCGGTGCCCTGGTGACGGATGGCAAGACATTAAAGACAGGGGCGGCGATTCACGTGACGTTTGAGCCTATAATCTGGGTCGTTTAGGAATCGACGGCGTATCTTATTAAACATCTCTGTAATTCATATTGAACCTCTGGGTAATTTATATTACATATCTTGGCATTTTCTATCAAACATCTCTGTAATTCATATTAGACACTTTTGTACTTTATATTACATATCTTGGCATTTCATATTAAAACTCATGGTAATTCATATTAACCATCTTGGTGTTTCATATTAAACATCTTGGTACTTCATATTGAAAATCTCGGTGCTTCATAAAATTATAAATCTTGGCACTTCATATTACAAATCTTGGTAGTCCTGGGTTTTTCCTACACACCTCTTGATTATAAGGTCATGGGTTTTATTTTTCAGTCACGATGCATATCTATATTCATTAAGGAAGTTGTCCCAATAAACTCACGAGCCCATCGTAGGAAGCCCTGGCCCCAGAAATGTGTTACAGATTGACAATTTCCATCACAGAAGGCCGGCAACACCATAAGCCTCCACACACGTGGCTAAGATGTATGAGCACGAAATGTCATGCCCGTTCAGGACAGACAACGTCATCAGAACACCGGTCATGTGACAGAACCACGGTCATGTGACAGAGCAACGGTCGTGTGGGGGATAGAAATTTGCTTAACGGAAAAAACATCATCGCTCTGTAGCTCTGAATAAATGATTCGTGGGTGTGTGTAGATAACAGCGGATGTGGGTAGATAACAGCGAATTTCGGTAGATAACAGTGGATGTGGGTAGATAATAGTGGATGGGGGTAGATGCAAGTGGATGTGGGTAGATAATAGTGGATGTGGGTAGATGACAGTGGATGTGGGTAGATGATAGTGGATGTGGGTAGATAATAGTGGATGTGTGTAGATAACAGTGGATGTGGGTAGATGATAGTGGATGTGGGTAGATAACAGTGGATGTGGGTAGATAATAGTGGATGTGGGTAGATAATAGGGGATGTATGTAGATGACAGTGGATGTGGGTACATGACAGTGGATGTGGGTAGATGACAGTGGATGTGGGTAGATAATAGCGACGTGGGTGGATAACAGAGGATGTGTGTAGACCTCAGTCTTTATAACTAAAGGGTTTTCATACAATTTGTTTCTTCTTTGACATAAGAAAACCATTATGTTTTAGAGCACTATAGATTTACACCGCTACATTTTTATACCATTATTTTTTTAAGCACTATATTTTTACACAACTATACTTTTACTCCACTATAATTTTACACCACTATATTTTTACACAACTATACTTTTACTCCACTATAATTTTACACCACTATATTTTTACACAACTATACTTTTACTCTACTAAAATTGTACACCACTATATTTTTACACAACTATACTTTTACTCAACTATAATTTTACACCACTATATTTTTACACAACTATACTTTTACTCTACTAAAATTGTACACCACTATATTTTTACACAACTATACTTTTACTCCACTATAATTTTACACCACTATATTTTTACACAACTATACTTTTACTCTACTAAAATTGTACACCACTATATTTTTACACAACTATACTTTTACTCTACTAAAATTGTACACCACTATATTTTTACACAACTATACTTTTACTCCACTATAATTTTACACCACTATATTTTTACGCAACTATGCTTTTACTCCACTATAATTCTACAGCACTATATTTTTACAGCATTATACTTTTACACAACTTTATTTTTTACACCACTATATTTTTTACACCAAGATCTTTGTCTTATTTATTAATAAATTGTCCCCATCGTTTGGGTCACTACCAGCTCCAGTACACCTGACAATCTCAAAAAGAAAAACAATTTTAGCTTTGACAATTATTGTAATAGAAAATCAATTCAAATTCTATCAATATATTATACTCATCATTTGTTTGCTTTGATCTTAATTTGCATTAGTTTATTGGTCCCCTCAGTTAAAGTTGTTTTTAAAAGTTTAATTAAAAAAAAAAAAAATTTAAGAAAAAAAAACCTTAAAGATAAAAATAAATAAATAAGTAAATAAGAAATTCAAGCATCGCTGCAGACATCTGCTTTGGTCTTAATTAAACTAAAATATCTTACACAGGAGATAAGAAGTAGAACATCAACAAGTCTCTGACCAAGCCCGACCACAACACCACGGAGTAACATGGGAAAGAGGAGTCTGCATCCTAAAAAAAGAAATTTAAATAATTCCAAAGCTACAGGAACATTCTCTAGGTAACAAGTGCGCACATGCTTTGGCTTTTAAATGTATGCACACATCGACATGATCATTTGTTAACCCCTATACTGACCATTCGTTAACTATCCATTGACTATTCGTTAACTATCCATTGACCATTCGTTAACTATCCATTGACCATTCGTTAACTGTCCATTGACCATTCGTTAACTATCCATTGACCATTCGTTAACTATCCATTGACCATTCGTTAACTATCCATTGACCATTCGTTAACTATCCATTGACCATTCGTTAACTATCCATTGACCATTCGTTAACTGTCCATTGACCATTCGTTAACTATCCATTGACCATTCGTTAACTGTCCATTGACCACTCGTTAACTATCCATTGACCATTCGTTAACTATCCATTGACCATTCGTTAACTATCCATTGACCATTCGTTAACTGTCCATTGACCATTCGTTAACTATCCACTGACCATTTGTTAACGATCCATTGACCATTTCTTAACCACCCATTGCCCATTTGTAAACGATCCACGGCACAGTTGTTTATCATTCTTGGACCAGCCATTACATAAATTCGTTCAGCCACCCATTGACCATCATTTAAATGAGTGAGCCACGATGACCGGAAGTTTCGGACACCTGTTAGTGTTCACTGTGTAGGCCTTGGTGTGTGTGCACTATTAAGGCACGCGGTGAATGCCAAGGGGCACGTCCAAAAATCTACACGTCACAATTCCCTCCCAGACGTCACCATCAAGTCCAAAACTCTACGCGTCACGATGCTCTCCGTGACGTCACCATCACGTCCATTCACTTGTTAGTTCTCAAAGCCTGAAACCTGTTCTTGCTATTATTTGTAATCCATCTGTTTTATGTCAGATAATCATTTAATGTGGCTATTTTCATCCGGTAATCTACTAGCGTTTTGATTTCTATTTCTAGCCACCAGATTACATGTCTTTGCTTCAAATCAATCAAATCTTATTGGATTTCCCAATCACCAAAGCTTGTTCTATTTCACATTCATCCAATGAAATTATTTCATAATTCATAAATCATGTAAATATTTAATAGGTGAGATATTATGTAAATTATTAAAAGGGGTGGGGGGGGTGGGGGTTTGTCATAGGTCTCATATTCTCATATTTCAGGGTAACATCTTTGTATTTAAATAATAAATAATATGTCTTCGCATTGTAACCTAAATTTGAACGATTTTTGACAGTATTCTACATGATCTAAGAATTGATCGAGACCATTTCCCACCAATGTAAGAAGAGTGGTAATGATATGTGGACTCTTGAACTTCTCTTTTCATGTGTTCTATTGTTTCAGAGACCGATTTCTTAAAGATGGCTATTATTGCAGAGACCGATTTGTTAAAGATGGCCATCGTTACAGAGACCGATTTGTTAAAGTTGGCCATCGTTACAGAGACCTATTTGTTAAAGTTGACCATTGGTACAGAGACCGATTTGTTAAAATTGCCCATGGTTACTCAGTTCAATTATCGTGTGACGTTTATTGTTCTAAACATAACTTGACTGCCTCTTTATTTCTAGCTTAATTGCTTATGCACATTCAACTCTCTCTCTCTCTCTCTCTCTCTCTCCCTCTCTCTCTCTCTCTCTATCTCTCTCTCTCTCTCTCTCTATCTATCTCTAGCCACTCTCCCCCGCCCCTCTCTCTCTCCCACACATTTTCTTGATCACTTTGAGTCTTTTGGCGCATGTCCTATTCCATAAGTTAATTTGTGTGAAAATATTGTATCACCTCTAGCTGCAGCGTAATTCAATTTATTTTAAGAACTGTCTGCTAGTTACGTCATATGACAACCCCCATCCGAGTTACGTAATATGAAAACCCCCATCTGAGTTAAGTCATATGACAACCCCATCTGAGTTACGTCATAGGACAACCCCCGTTTGAGTCACGTCATATGACAACCCCATCTGAATTACGTCATATGACAACTCCCATCTGAGTTACGTCATAAGACAACCCCCATCTGAGTTACGTCATGTAACAACCCCATCTGAATTACGTCATATGACAACCCCATCTGAATTACGTCATATGACAACCCCATCTGAATTACGTCATATGACAACCCCATCTGAATTACGTCATATGAAAACCCCATCTGAATTACGTCATATGACAACCCCATCTGAATTACGTCATATGACAAACCCATCTGAATTACGTCATAAGACAACCCCCATCTGAGATACGTCATGTAACAACCTCATCTGAGGTACGTCATTATGACAACCCCCATCTGAGTTTCACCTAACTGTTAAAGTTTTTAAAAAAAATAAATAAACATGTGGCTTTAGATAAACTCCATGACACTGAGCTTGCAGATGTTGATAGACATTTTTGTACACGCCTGCACATACTTTATTAGTTGAACCCAGTGGCCGGCAAATCGCATATTCTTTAGCGACCTGAGTCCGGCTCGGCCAGTCGGCCACAAATCGGTTTTTGCTCCGAAAAACATAGTTCTTGAAAATAAATTTAGCTCTCAATATTTTTTTTTTAACCGTCCTGCTGCTGATCTTTGGCTCCACTGACTAATGAGTTTTCCGACCACTGGTCTAGTGTAACACAGTACTTTTACATGAATATTAACACACTACTTGTCCTGATAATCTCTTAGCGAACTCCACCAACAACAGTTGCAACGATATGTTGAGCTGGCGTCCACGGTTTAACATTGTATAGTTCCTAAATCAAAATCTTTTCTTGCAATGACGTTGCTTTTCTAAAATACGGACAAAAAAACAACTTTAATTATACTAGTTGACTGATACCTTTAACAAAAAAAACTTAATTTGATTTATGTCATTAGAAAGAAGAGCTTAAATTCGACCCTTGCGTTTTAAAAGTGTTGGTTTCGTAACGTTTTTGAAGTATCAGCTTAACATATATGTTTAGAGATTATATCTTTTAATATCAAAAGTCAAGAGTTGGCAATTCACGGCCTGTGGGCCGAATGGGTCCTGCCGCTGCCTTTTTGTTCGGCCCATAAGCTAAAGAATATTTTTAAAAAAAAAATTCAAAGCCCCCTAGTATACTGTTACTTGCAGCGTCCACATCCCGTGTGCTTGTATGAAAGCCTCATACCAAACAAATGGCCCATCTCCACCAATTCCTTCCCTAACCTACAACGAAAACACCAGCAACTATCAACGGCGAGCTTTCTTTTCCCTTGTATTTAATTTAGTCCCCGTGTGTGTGTGTCTACACCAATTAGTAGTATTAATTTTTAAATCCTTTATATTAACTTCTCTTTTGTTTGTGACCGGCTGGCAAAAATCTTCAGACTGGCTAATTGACCCACTTCCCGTCAACCCATCGAGCTGAAACTTGGCACACAAACTCGTTGCCGATGACAACACATTATTTTAAATTTTTTAGGCCCCAACACCTGAAAATCAGTTTTTCCTGTTTCTGATGGGGAAGATAAAGGAAATATGATGCCACTGATTCCTCGAACTAAAATTCCCAATAACTGCTCTGAGTGAGAGTTTAAAAAAAAAGAGAAAAATTATTCACAAGTGTGTTTGGTGCGTAATATGTTCTTTTGTTTTCCTGAAATAGTTGGTGAAGTAAATCTGCGGTGTAAAAGCGGGGTGGGACATAGAATACAAATATAAGCTAAAATAATTAAAACTCATATAAAGGGTTTATAATTTATAGCCAAAACTTTGTTTTTAGGGTGTTGTTTCAGTATTAGAACAGCTGTTGTCCGTTGATCCAAGTCTACACTCGATGTTATCCGAACCAGACCAAATAAACATTCCGTGGTGTGTCTTGACTACAGTAGCAAAGATAGACTTTCAATTTATTTTTACGTGATGTTAATAAGACGATAAGGTCGTCTGCAACGAACACATAATACGATTATTATAAACCACCATTTTAAAAAAAAATTTAGTACTCATGTTTAAACTGCACCAGTGGTTCTGTCATTTCGTGTCAGGATCAACAGAGACTTGGGGGAACTTAATCTAAATCACGTGTAATGTCACTTATGCAAGAAACAGTCTTCTCTTGGGTCAGTGGTTCCAAAAGTGTGTTACATACAAATTAATATATATATATATATATATATATATAATATATATATATTCTATTTTCATTTCAGTGTTATAGGATGTGACATCTAGAGGACCGCGTAAACAACAGAATATCTCTTTATTATAAATGTTTGCAGAATCTTGAGCGCGGCTATCATAATGCGTGGATATTTTATTCCTCCACAACAGCGGTTCTCATCATGTAGATCGCGACCTCAAACGACCCTTATAAAGGGTCGCATAAGACCATTAAAAAAAACCCCACATATTTATAAAATAGCAACGAAAATAATTTTATATTTGGGGGTCACCCCACCACGAGGAACTGTATCAAAAGGCGCGACATTAGCAAGATTTGGAACCAGGGCTCTAAGACTTACTTTTTAAAAAAAAAATGCATTTTCGCAAGGGGCGGGCTTACAATTGGATATATGGCGGCTTGGGGAATCGTATATTCACCAAGGGGAAACGGTTGGGAACCTTCGGTGACTCCCCGCTACCTCCAAAGTCTACCGACCGGCTTCTTCAAACTTCACTGAAGCTTTCTGGTGCGTGAGAGCAACACACACGCCTGGTCGCCTCCTTTGTTCACGTTCTGGGAAATATTGCATAGACCGGAAGTACTGGGCGAGAACATGTGCAATAAAAGTAGGTGAACGCCCCGGGATTTAGAGCTACGACCCAACGATTGTGTAAGTGCACGAACGACCCAAACGATTGTGTAAGTGCACGCACGACCCAAGGATTGTGTGAGTGCACGCACGACCCAACGATTGCGTAAGTGCACGCACGACCCACCCGATTGTGTAAGTGCACGCACGACCCAACGATTGTGTGAGTGCACGCACGACCCAACGATTGTGTAAGTGCACGCCATACCCAACGATTGTGTAAGTGCACGCACGACCCATCGATTGTGTAAGTGCACGCACGACCCAACGATTGTGTAAGTGCACGCACGACCCAACGATTGTGTAAGTGCACGCAGCGAAATCAATAATGATGGAGACCTCGATCGATACTCTTAGCATCCTTCACTCCAAATGTTTTCCTGAGTATTCTTGAATAGAGATTGTCGGAACCTTTTCTGCCTTCTCTCGACCCCTGCCCCCCCACACGCACACACGCTGTTGGCAAATAATTTATAGTTTGCACACGTTTTACAGTTTCGCAGGGGCCTTGCACCATGTTGGACTTTTTACGTTCTGAATGTGAAGGTTCGATTTAGGATCAGGAAATTCAGCGCAGGTAACATGATTCACTTTTGCGGGCGTCAATAATTTGCTCTATAGAAATATCTTTAAGTATATGAGGGACATACCCCCATCCCCCTTTTTTTCCTGCAACTCTACAGATAACAAGACATATCTCCAAAAGATTTCCCCCATATTTAACACAGGCAGACATAGCTTTCTTACATTATTTTTAAATTGAACTCCACGGCTGTTAAGGTCATTACGATCATCAGACTCTGGATCTGGCGGAGGATGTCTTTGTGTCTTACTCCTGGCGGAGGATGTCTTTGTGTCTTACTCCTAAGGGATTATGGGTCAATGCTACAAAGAAGTTATGAGCGACCATAAAGTCGGGACTGTGTAACGGGACGCCTGAAATGTGTCGTGGGTGCAATCGAAGGTCTTTCAGTGAATGAAGACGTGTGGGTCACACCCTTACCCCCATGGCGGAGGATGTCTTTGTGTCTTACTCCTAGCGGAGGATGTCTTTGTGTCTTACTCCTAAAGGATTATGTGTCAATGCTACAAAGAAGTTATGAGCGACCATAAAGGCGGGACTGTGTAACGGGACGCCTGAAATGTGTCGTGGGTGCAATCGAAGGTCTTTCAGTGAATGAAGACGTGTGGGTCACACCCTTACCCCCCCCCCCCCACCCCCCCCCCCCCCCCCCCCGATCTGCATTGGTATACACAACCTATTAGTGCTATTGACCAAGCTTAAACTTAGACTTTCCACAGCGCCCTCCACGTTTCGTCTCATTTACCAGAGTCGCTTTGGTACGGCTTCCCAGTGTGCCGCCGATGTGTGCCACCGATACGTGCCGCCAACAATTCAGGTGGAGGGTACAATATTATTTGTATATTTCAGCCATGTTGTCAGGAACACATGTGAAAATATGTCATTATTTTTTATTTATTTTTTTGTTATCGATTTCTTCTGTTTTTTATTATTTATTTTTCAGATATTAAATATCGTCAATGGTATTGATTGGTTATGTTAAGTTCATAGATCGACTGAGGTTAGGGAACAGGAACTTTATAGATCTACTGAGGTTAGGGAACAGGAACTTTATAGATCTACTGAGGTTAGGGAACAGGAACTTCATAGATCTACTGAGTTTAGGGAACAGGAACTTCATAGATCTACTGAGGTTTAGGAACAGAAACTTTATACATCTACTGAGGTCAGGAAGATGAAATTTGATATTGAGTTTAAATTTACAATAAAAAAAAAACAATTAAAAAAAACAACAAAAAAAACCCCAAAAAACCTAGATTTAATTTTAAATGTTTTTTCCTTTTCAGTTTTATGCTTGCGTGCACTTTCAGGGAAATAATTAAACATATATAAATACGCATTTTCCCGCCCTTAAGATTTTCGTTGCTTAACATCTATACCGTACTATAGCAGGGTTGCGCACTCAAAAATATACAAATTTACTGACGAAAATTTTTAAATCTCCACAATTTTTTTTTTTACTGACAAGCAATATTACATACTCAACATAAACTTACAAAGCTAAACAAAAAAAAAATAAAATAAATAAATATCAATACAATTTTTTTTTTATTAACTAATTATCAATAGTGTTGGACAGCAAAAAAGCCTTAAAATAGATTAATAAGACGCGAACAAATTGTGTGAATATAACAATATTAATTATGATTTAATAATAATTATACATTATACACAAGTAAACATTTCGGCACATGCCTTCATCAGTACAAACAAACAAAACACATTTAAACAAGTATACATTAAATTTACATAATACAAATATACATATCCTACCTAAAACAGAACAAAAAATAGGAGAGGGCGCTAAAACCTGACAAAAACAAAGTAAAGAGGAGTAGAAAGGAAGTGATGTTAACATAATTATAAAAACCAAACTTTATTTATATATATAAACGTATATTTATAATATGTAAATACCTGCTGATACCTTATTTTATCAATTTTAATAATTGAAGGACTGCCTTCACGCTGTGCGAATGAAATAGTAGAGCACGTTATGTTAAGCTGGAATTCATAAACAGATGTCCTGTATATTTATTCAAGCTTAACATACCTTGTACTATTTTTCATTAATGTTATTGTATAGCATTCTCATCAGTGTTGAATTTCCCTAGATTATGATCATTCAGTTGTGCGACGTCAGTCCAAAAGAAACCACACACGCCCATTTTTTCCTTTTGTTTCGAGTCAATCGATTTTTGTTCAGTGTCAATTTTTTTTTTACGGACATCCTAAAAGCCAGTATAGGATCTGCTCATTCCTGCCCAAGACAATCAGGGACTGGAACAATCTTTCAAAAGGAACATTTGTGTCTATTGCCTCAAGCCATCAAACCTCTAGAGCATGATTCCCTCACAAAGTGGCACTAGAAATCAGTGAAATTTCCTCATCAACACCAGGAACAGAAACATTGCAAATCCCATCTACATGCATAGGAGCCAAAATGATCAATAAATTGATCGTAGGCTCTTAAGATTTAGAAGAAGAAGAAATGTTTATGGACTTTTTCCCCGAGGTTAACTTTTTACGGACTGTCCTACGATTTACGGCGCGATTGGCAGCCCAGACATGTAAATGTTCAGTGAAACAAAATCACCTCTTCCATTTTCATTTCTTTAGGGCCGAACAATTTCCTTATTACTGCGCACATGGGGCGCCAATTTATTTAATTCAATGTAGATGTCAATTTTCCCGTGACTAATTGAAATTGTTTCGGTGGACGTTGATAGTCAGTCTTCTGAAACTTCTCCTGTGATATATATATATAAATATATATATAAATAACTATATATATATATACACTCTGGCGTATCTATATATAGCGTGCGTGGTCGTCTTGGTCTTGTTGTGCCCTAGTTGCTAGCGAATTATACATATAGATATATGTACACACAGCCGTACATACCCACCCATCCAGCCACACACACACCCACCCAATCCAGCCACACACACATCCACACAAACATACATGAAACCCTCCCAGGGTTACCAAAATCATGTCCACCGTTCACAGCCCAATCTTCTCATTATGACCTCGTGATGTTGCTAATCTCATGGTCACTTTGTAACAGATGCTTTTGAACCACCCCCTTCTCCACAGCGTATATAGTATTAAATGTGCGATGAAAGAAAAAAAATGAATGTTTGAATAGATTAAGTTAACTCTATGATACATAAGGATCATCTGTTCTTACAGCCACTCAAATCTTCAAATTAGCGACTCAAATCCCCCCATTAGCCTCACAAATCTCCCAAGTAGCCACCCAAATTTCCCCATTAGCCACCCAAATCTCGAGATTAGCCCCTCAAATCGCCCAATTAGCCATTCAAAGCTCTATTATCCACCCAAATATCCCCATTAGCCACTCAAATCTCCCCATTAGCCACAACTCTCCCCATTAACCACTTACATGTCCCCATTAAACACTCAAATCTCGACATCAGCCCCTTTAATCGCCCCATTAGCCACTTAAATCTTCCCATCAGCCACTCAAATCTCCCCACTACCCCCTCAAATCTCCTCACTAGCCCCTCAAATCTCCCCACTAGCCACTCAAATCTTCCCACTAGCCACTCAAATCTCCCCACTAGCCCCTCAAATCTCCCCATCAGCCCCTCAAATCTTCCTACTAGCCCCTCAAAACTCCCCACTAGCCACTCACATCTCCCCACTAGCCCCTCAAATCTCCCCACTAGCACCTCAAATCTTCAAACTAGCCCCTCAAATCTCCCCACTAGCCCCTAATCAGCCCCTCAAATCTTCCTACTAGCCCCTCAAAACTCCCCACTAGCCACTCAAATCTCCCCACTAGCCACTCAAATCTCCCCACTAGCAACTCAAATCTTCAAACTAGCCCCTCAAATCTCCCCACTAGCCCCTCAAATCTCCCCACTAGCCACTCAAATCTCCCCATCAGCCCCTCAAATCTTCCCACTAGCCACTCAAATCTCCCCACTAGCCACTCAAATCTCCCCACTAGCCCCTCAAATCTCCCCACTAGCCACTCAAATCTCCCAACTAGCCCCTCAAATCTCCCCACTAGCCACTCATATCTCAAATGGTGAATTGTACACTTAAGTAGTACACGGTGGTGGATGTGTACACGGTGGTTGATGTGTACACGGTGGTGGATGTACGGGGTGGTGGATGTACACGGTGGTGGATGTACACGGTGGTGGATGTACACGGTGGTGGATGTACACGGTGGTGGATGTGTTTTTTGCTATCAATGGAAAGCTTTATTTCTCAAACTTTGGACAGATATAGCTTCATAGCACTCACGAAAGCTAGCGAACACTTCAATTGGCGTTGAATCATGATCAAACGGTATTTTTCTGACCTAAATATAGAGTCACCTCATCATGACCGGCTCTACGGTTGCTGGAGTCCCGGGCAAGCTTAACTTTGACACCCCTTTTAATGATGATTATCACACATATTTTTTGCAAAGAAAAAGCAAATAGGGGCTAGGTAATTAGTTTATTACCGAGTTAATTAAAAAAACAATAAAAACAAACAATGAACAAAACTATATTTTTTTCAGACCTTGTATTTGGACAGCAAGAACAACAAGCATAGCGATGACATTTTTTTCCCTAGCCGTTAGATCAGCACTTTTCTATTTTTCCTTCCATGACACCCACATGCAATGCTGTCCGAGTTGCCGTTGCATTGAGCCAGCCCAGCGACTCAATTCTGACGCATCAATCTTGAACTTTTAATAAAGCACGCATTTCGATTTGGTACATGTGTGGAAAAAATTTACCTGTGATAGGTTATCCTTTTATGACTTTCTGTTAGACCGAGCAGTATATGCACTTTTTTCAATTTGGTGTCAACCCTTGAGATGGCGTCACCCAGTGTGGTCCACACCCCGCGCCCCACTCCCCTAGCTACGCCACCGCCAATGAGAAAGAAATACGATCAGGAAAGTGATTCTGAAGCCGTCTGATTTTGACATGTTCTTGCCTAGTGTATGTTTAGAATGAGAAAGGAATAATGCTACGCAGATATATCTTAGGGAAAGTATAATATTTGTTGATATGGTTTGGTGAGGGTTGAAGGGGTTGATACAAGTGTCTCCAAAGCAAAACAAAGATAACGTTTTTTAAAAAATTTACATTTAGATCTAATCAAAGTCAGGCACGAGACATCATGCGCGTTGTCTAGTGTTAACATCTATTTGCTGCACACCGAATGTGGTTTTTATTGTGCGCGGTGCGTCTTGTGTGTTGGTTCGGTTAGTGAACGCTTTTTTCCGCCATTAAGCTTGTGACGTATCATTAAATATTGGTGATAATATTTAGCTGGGACGTATTATCTCTAGTACGTTCAAAAAAAAAAAATAAAAATATCTTGTGTGCGTGCTCTTCATTTGACAGTTGGAGTCTCTGAGCCTTGATTCAGAAGGTTAGACAGTGTTATTTTTTCAGTAATGAGCTGCGCTACAAGTATTTGACTTATTATAGGGCCAGATGGTACAGAAGCCTGTATTAAAGTTTACGTCATTCTGATGATAAGACGCGTGTTCTGTTAATCAGATTACGACGTAATGAACGTATGAACGGACTTGACGTGTGGAGAAAAAAGATCACACCTGTTCTCGAGTTCGCAGTTTCTGAGTTCTTTCCATCAATGCGGTGGTGAAACGTTCGCCCCACAAGTTTATGAATCATATTTTCATAAAACAGCCAGGATGCTTAAGTATCGTTAAATACCTATTTAAAAAAAAAAAAAAAAAAAAAAAAAAAAAAAAAAAAAATAAAACGTGTGATCTACCGATCTAAAAAAAAAAAAAAAAAAAAAAAAAAAAAAAACAGTATTTTATTGCAATCTAACTAGACATCTCTCTAAATGGTCATTGTAACAAAATACTCCAATAGTATTGGCTCATCGCATATGTCTGATACTGTAATATTAAATTGATTTAAATCTTGAGAAAACTGTTTCAAAACTTTCAGTTCCATGATCGGTAGACGAAATATGTGACTTTTAGCTTCCAAGGCAGATCTCAAGCTGTCCAATGTCCATCAGATCTCAAGCTGTCCAATGTCCATCTGCCTGCTCACCGGGACTGACTTTCCCCATAACGATCAATTAACTTTTTTAATGTTATTAAACATTTTTAAAAAAAAAGTATTTTTACCCAATTATTTTCTGATCGCGGTTGAGTCATTTATAAGGTATTGTATTATAATACCAATTGTAATTTTAGATGTTCAGGCAATGTATTATAATTGGGGACAAATCAATTGCATTTAAACAACTTCTTTTAAGTTATACTTAAAAAAATATTACAATTTTTCTTAAACAAACAGCTGATAGTAATTTTAAAAAAAAAATGTATAAGGTACTAAAAAACTTGAACAAAAAATTAAATAAATGAACACCATTTTTTGGATCAAAGTAACGCAGCTAGCGAATGGGAGCGAACATTTTAATTGGTCAGATAACGTCTGCATTTTTAATGAAGGAAAAATAAATTTGAAAAACACGAACGAGGTGAGATAAGTGAAGGATGTGATCTGAGTAAATAAAGACAGTCTTTTACTTTGAAAGAAGATGAAAACATCATCATCATGTCACTTAGACCTTGGACCGTTGGGGCGCCACAGATGACACGGTTGCAATCCTTCTCTATTCCTCTCTGTTTTCTGCACTTCGCACAGCATCGCCTAGTTTTAGTCCCGTCCACTCTTTGATGTTTTCTTCCCATCTTTTTATCTGTCTTCCTCTGTTGAAAACTATCTATGAAACAATTTCAAGTAAAGGATGACATCCTATAGCATTGCATGAAGCATTGTGTGAAGCATTGTATGAAGCATTGTATGAAGCATTGTATGAAGTATTGTATGAAGCATTGTGTGAAGCATTGTATGAGGCATTGTATGAAGCATTGTGTGAACCATTGTATGAAGCATTGTGTGAAGCTTTGCATGAAGCATTGTGTGAAGCTTTGCATGAAGCATTGTGTGAAGCATTGTATGAAGCATTGTGTGAAGCATTGTGTGAAGCATTGTGTGAAGCATTGTGTGAAGCTATGTATGAAGCATTGTGTGAAACATTGTATGAAGCATTGTATGAAGCATTGTGTGAACCATTGTATGAAGCATTGTGTGAAGCTTTGCATGAAGCATTGTGTGAAGCTTTGTGTGAAGCATTGTGTGAACCATTATATGAAGCATTGTGTGAACCATTGTATGAAGCATTAAATGAAGCATTGTATGCAGCATTGTGTGAAGCATTGTTTGAAGCTTTGTATGAAGCATTGTATGAAGCATTGTGTGAACCATTGTATGAAGCATTGTATGATGCATTGTGTGAAGAATTGTGTGAAGCTTTGTATGAAGCATTGTGTGAAACATTGTATGAAGCATTGTGTGAAGCTTTGTGTGAAGCTTTGTATGAAGCATTGTGTGAAGCATTGTGTGAAGCTTTGTATGAAGCATTGTGTGAAGCTTTGTATGAAGCATTGTATGAAGCATTGTGTTAACCATTGTTTGAAGCATTGTGTGAAGCTTTGCATGAAGCATTGTGTGAAGCATTGTGTGAAGCATTGTGTGAAGCATTGTGTGAAGCATTGTATGAAGCATTGTATGAAGCATTGTGTGAAGCATTGTGTGAAGCTTTGTATGAAGCATTGTGTGAAACATTGTATGAAGCATTGTGTGAACCATTGTGTGAAGCATTGTGTGAAGCTTTGTATGAAGCATTGTGTGAAGCATTGTATGAGGCATTGTATGAAGCATTGCGTTAACCATTGTATGAAGCATTGTGTGAAGCTTTGTATGAAGCATTGTGTGAAATATTGTATGAAGCATTGTGTGAACCATTGTGTGAAGCATTGTGTGAAGCTTTGTATGAAGCATTGTGTGAAGCATTGTATGAGGCATTGTATGAAGCATTGCGTGAACCATTGTATGAAGCATTGTGTGAAGCTTTGCATGAAGCATTGTGTGAAACATTGTATGAAGCATTGTGTGAAGGATTGTGTGAAGCTTTGTATGAAGCATTGTATGAAGCATTGTATGAAGCATTGTGTGAAGCATTGTATGAAGCTTTGTATGAAGCATTGTATGAAGCATTGTGTGAAACATTGTATGAAGGATAGCCAGGGTGGCCAACTTAGTAAAATATCAAGTACTGACGAAAATTTCAAAGCTTCACATTTTCCACGGGCAAATCTAATTTTTGTGGGGATAAACTTTTAATATAAATTTGTTAAAAACATGGAGCTAAAAATCATTAAAATTGTCTGTCCGTGGCGTATGACTTTGTTTTAATCAAGAATATTGTAGGTGACGCCAAATCATGTGTGATAGTAATGAATGGCATTCTCATTAATTGTGTAATTTCGCTTGTTCATGATCATACCAGGTTAAAGGACGGAAGAATTAAAAAAAACGTAGACACTTGCATCTGTGCCTCGCTTCAAAAGTCTCAAGGACAATTTATCCCCCCCCCCACTCTCCACCCCCTCTCCCCCCCTCTCCCCCCACCTTTTTTTTTTGAAACAAAAGGATATCCTAAAGGACCTACGTACATTTACGAAAGGTCGTTTCACGACACATTTTTACGGGGTCCCAGTAGCCGTAGCCCACAAGTGTCATTTTCCCCGCTGAATAGCTGGGGACATTTATTAAAAGAATATTTTGAACATATCTAAAAATCAATACAAGGCAGTAAATGATTAGGCTGGGTTTTCCAGCCATCACGATACTTGGTGCCTCAGGTGTCAGACTTATCTGTATGTATATTTGATCCGATGATTAAAAAAGAAATGCCATTAGTTTCCCCTCGTCAGCTCTATTAGTTTTTGAGATGTTGAACACATTTAAATTTTATGCATAAAAAATAGCAAGAACTATTGAAAAAAAAAGTGTGCCACATAAAAAATGTGATTTTTGTGTGAGTACCAAAAGAAATTTTTACCCTAGAATTTGTATTATAAATAATGCACTAATGAAAAAGTTTTCATTAATCTTCCTTTATAAGATTACCATGTTAATAGGTGATTGAGATTATAACAAAAAATCTCCATCATTTTGGCATTTCCTCTACCTTGGTATTTGGCTACTGATGTCATCGTGAAATCTTTCACTGCACTCTTCGCTCAAACTTTCATTGTACGCCAGCGGCGGAGATAGGCTTAGTGCCCCCCCCCCCACTTTAGGACGGGGGCCGGGGGGAGTGGAGAATTTAGTCGTCACCCCCATCCCAACTTTCCACTAAAAACCCATCTCCTGTTGTCAAAAATAAGCCACCCCTACATGGGGGGGGGGGGTTAACTGCCCCCTCCGCACCCATTCATACGCCAAACTGTTAAATGAGTCTGCCCTATAGATTTATATTTGTTAGCAGAAGAATCATAATATTTTCATCCTGTGTTGATAAATCTTAAACTTGTTTTTAATTTTACTTCACCATTATTTCAACCTCGAAGTCCAATCTTTTCTTGCCAAATGTCCCTGTTGGGCTCTACTTTCACAAAAGACACGTAAAGCCAGGATGCCATTTCGGTATTTTGTTAACCAAGGGGAAAATAATTTTCAATTTAACACACATCACACTAATGCGTTTTCTTAAAGTTATTTTCCCCCCAAAGATTAAAGAGATGACGTGTATTCTTTTTTTTTTTCATCATTGGGGGATGGGAAAAAACCCCAACAAACTGTTTGTTGCCATTTAGAGCATATTTCAAACCACACTTTTAACTTTCAACGAAGTGCATTACGCTTGAGTTATATCCTGAAATGCAAAATGTGCTTCATAAAGATTCCGGAGCCAATGCTCAATTCTAAGATCTTGTCTTCGATATAACAAAAAAATGGCAGCACATGCTTCTATTCACCCATGAAATGTTAATGTCTGTTCCAGGCTGAAGAATATTATTTTTTCCCCCAGTCTGGAGGAAAGAATTCGTCGACTGGAGCAATAGCTCCGTACAAGACTTTGAATACCATATGCAGAGCCCATGTCTTGTCTTGATCTCCAAACCTGGCACGCGATAACCTAAGAACGCCCATCTCTTCAGAGTCATTAAATATTTCCTACATGTTGAAAATAAAATCAACATGCAGCCATGTCGGTGAGATTATTTTGAGGAGATTACTTTGAGTACTGCATGTAAAAATAAACAAACAAACGATACCTCGATTAAATGAATGGCACAGGCTACATGTATGATGTTTAAGCCAGCCATTCAATAAATTGGTGGCACAGGCTACATGTATGATGTCTTAGCCAGCCATTCAATAGATTGGTGGCACATGCTACGTATATGATGTTTAAGCCAGCCATTCAATAAATTGGTGGCACAGGCTACATGTATGATGTTTAAGCCAGCCATTCAATAAATTGGTGGCACAGGCTACATGTATGATGTTTAAGCCAGCCATTCAATAAATTGGTGGCACAGGCTACCTACCTATAAGATGTCTTAGCCAGCCATTAAATAAATTGGTGGCAAGGGCTACATATAAGATGTCTTAGCCAGCCATTCAATACATTGGTGGCACTGGCTACATATAAGATGTCTTAGCCAGCCATTCAATAAATTGGTGGCACGGGCTACCTACCTATAAGATGTCTTAGCCAGCCATTCAATAAATTGGTGCACAGGCTACATATAAGATGTCTTAGCAAGCCATTCAATAAATTGGTGGCACAGACTACATATATGTTTTAGCCAGCCATTCGATTAATTGGTGGCACAGGCTACATGTATGATGTTTAAGCCTGCCATTCAATAAATTGGTGGCACAGGCTACATATAAGATGTCTTAGCCAGCCATTCAATAGATTGGTGGCACAGGCTACATATATGATGTCTTAGCCAGCCATTCAATAGATTGGTGGCACAGGCTACATATAAGATGTCTTAGCCAGCCATTAAATAAATTGGTGGCACAGGCTACATATATGATGTCTTAGCCAGCCATTTAATAGTGGCACAGGCTACATATAAGATGTCTTAGCCAGCCATTCAATAGATTGGTGGCACAGGATACATATATGATGTCTTAGCCAGCCATTCAATAGATTGGTGGCACAGGCTACATATAAGATGTCTTAGCCAGCCATTAAATAAATTGGTGGCACAGGCTACATATATGATGTCTTAGCCAGCCATTAAATAAATTGGTGGCACAGGCTACATATAAGATGTCTTAGCCAGCCATTCAATAAATTGGTGGCACAGACTACATATATGTTTTAGCCAGCCATTCGATTAATTGGTGGCACAGGCTACATGTATGATGTTTAAGCCACCCATTCAATAAATTGGTGGCACAGGCTACATATAAGATGTCTTAGCCAGCCATTCAACAAATTGGTGGCACAGGCTACATATATGATGTCTTAGCTAGCCATTTAATAAATTGGTGGCACAGACTACATATATGTTTTAGCCAGCCATTCGATACATTGGTGGCACAGGCTACATATAAGATGTCTTAGCCAGCCATTCAATAAATTGGTGGCACAGGCTACATGTAAGATGTCTTAGCTAGCCATTCAATACATTGGTGGCACAGGCTACATATAAGATGTCTTAGCCAGCCACTCAATAAATTGTTGGCACAGGCTACATATAAGATGTCTCAGCCAACCATTTAATAAATTGGTGTTACAGGCTACTTATAAGATGTCTTAGTCAGCCATCAATAAATGTGTGGCACAGGCTACATATAAGATGTCTTAGCCAGCCATTCAATAAAATGGCTTAAAAAAAATTTCTGGAATGAGATAACTAGCGAAGAATAATGATTAGCGTGTAGGGCCCAACCGTTTTAACAATATGAGAAGTATTAATACTAAATCACTATGAGTCAGTTCTGGGTTATACAAAGGATGCGACAGTACTTGAAAGTCTATGCATTGAATTGTATCTCTTGTTGCAGGTTTGAGAATGTGGTCTTCAACAAATCTTTCCTTTCTTACTCCAATCAGTTTGATATTTCTTCTTAATGCGGTGTCAACACGAGTTTCAACAGTAATTTTTTTTTCAAGACTTGTTCACGACACCAAAGAACGACTAAACTAAAACAACGGTTCAAATGCCCGACATGTTACCACCGTGTCAGTATTTTCATGGACTGTCTTTCGTTCTAGAACATCCCCTAATGACGGACCAACGATTGATCAACCTATTGTGATATTCTTTCAGCAATTCTCAAATTGGCTTTTATCAAAGTGTGCCGGATTTTTGAAGCCGAGATATTGAAGCCGTTTTACAACCAGTTAGTAGCAGGAACAAGATAACAAACAGATGATACACAGGAACGTATTAACAAAGCCTGCATTCCTGTTTTTGATAAAACTTATGCGCAAAAAATTGTTAAAAATATTCAAATGAAATTTCGGTCCTTTTTTTTTTTTTTTTTTTTTTTTAAATTTAACATGAACATTTTAGATCTTTTTCAAAATAAAATTAAAAGTAATGAAAAA
>CAXITT010000557.1:172335-194542 GCA_964033795.1 Lymnaea stagnalis
CGAGATTATTTACTGGCATCATGTGATCCAAACATCTGGACCAGGGGGGGGGCGAGGTTATTTACTGGTATCATTTCATCCAACCATCTGGACCAGGGGGGACGAGATTATTTACTGGCATCATTTCATCCAAACATCTGGACAAGGGTGGACGAGATTATTTACTGGTATCATGTCATCCAAACCTCTGGACCAGGGGGGACGAGATTATTTACTGGTATCATGTCATCCAAACATCTGGACCAGGGGGAGACGAGATTATTTACTGGTATCATGTCATCCCAACATCTGGACCAGGGGGAACGAGATTATTTACTGGTATCATGTCATCCAAACATCTGGACCAGGGTGGACGAGATTATTTACTGGTATCATGTCATCCAAACATCTGGACCAGGGTGGACGAGATTATTTACTGGTATCATGTCATCCAAACATCTGGACCAGGGGGGAACGAGATTATTTACTGGTATCATGTCATCCAAACATCTGCACCGGAAGGGGGGGGGACGAGATTATTTACTGGTATCATGTCATCCAAAGACCTGACCCAAAGGGGAGGGGGTGCGATTATTTACTGGTATCATGTCATCCAAACATCTGGACCAGGGAATGCATAGCATGGTGTTACTTTATCATCATCATATTTAATTTAAAAAAAACAACACAATCTGTGTAAAAATAATTATAATCACAGTGAGAAAACATGAGAAAATATTGAGTAGCTATATGAGAAAACATTTAGTAGAACCATGAGAAAACATTGAGTAGCTACATGAGAAAACATTGAGTAGCACCATGAGAAAACATTGAGTAGCTACATGAGAAAACATTGAGTAGCACCATGAGAAAACATTGAGTAGAACCATGAAAAAACATTGAGTAGCTACATGAGAAAACATTGAGTAGCACCATGAGAAAACATTGAGTAGCTACATGAGAAAACATTGAGTAGCACCATGAGAAAACATTGAGTAGAACCATGAGAAAACATTGAGTAGCACCATGAGAAAACATTGAGTAGCTACATGAGAAAACATTGAGTAGCCCCATGAGAAAACATTGAGTAGAACCATGAGAAAACATTGAGTAGAACTATGAGAAAACATTCAGTAGCACCATGAGAAAACATTGAGTAGCACCATGAGAAAACATTGAGTAGAGCCATGAGAAAATATTGAGTAGAACCATGAGAAAACATTTAGTAGAACCATGAGAAAACATTGAGTAGAACCATGAGAAAACATTGAGTAGCTATATGAGAAAAAATTTAGTAGAACCATGAGAAAACATTGAGTAGCTACATGAGAAAACATTGAGTAGCACCATGAGAAAACATTGAGTAGCTACATGAGAAAACATTGAGTAGCACCATGAGAAAACATTGAGTAGAACCATGAGAAAACATTGAGTAGCACCATGAGAAAACATTGAGTAGCACCATGAGAAAACATTGAGTAGCTACATGAGAAAACATTGAGTAGAACCATGAGAAAACATTGAGTAGCTACATGAGAAAACATTGAGTAGAACCATGAGAAAACATTGAGTAGCACCATGAGAAAACATTGAGTAGAGCCATGAGAAAATATTGAGTAGAACCATGAGAAAACATTGAGTAGAACCATGAGAAAACATTGAGTAGCACCATGAGAAAACATTGAGTAGAGCCATGAGAAAATATTGAGTAGAACCATGAGAAAACATTGAGTAGCACCATGAGAAAACATTGAGTAGCTACATGAGAAAACATTGAGTAGCACCATGAGAAAACATTGAGTAGAACCATGAGAAAACATTGAGTAGCTACATGAGAAAACATTGAGTAGAACCATGAGAAAACATTGAGTAGCTACATGAGAAAACATTGAGTAGAACCATGAGAAAACATTGAGTAGCTACATGAGAAAACATTGAGTAGAACCATGAGAAAACATTGAGTAGCTACATGAGAAAACATTGAGTAGCTACATGAGAAAACATTGAGTAGCACCATGAGAAAACATTGAGTAGCACCATGAGAAAACATTGAGTAGAACCATGAGAAAACATTTAGTAGAACCATGAGAAAACATTGAGTAGCACCATGAGAAAACATTGAGTAGCTACATGAGAAAACATTGAGTAGAACCATGAGAAAACATTGAGTAGAGCCATAAGAATACATTGTATAGCACCATGAGAAAACATTGAGTAGCTACATGAGAAAACATTGAGTAGAGCCATGAGAAAATATTGAGTAGAACCATGAGAAAACATTTAGTAGAACCATGAGAAAACATTGAGTAGCTACATGAGAAAACATTGAGTAGCACCATAAGAATACATTGTATAGCACCATGAGAAAACAATGAGTAGCTACATGAGAAAACATTGAGTAGAGCCATGAGAAAACATTGAGTTGAGCCATTATACAACAAGACCTCCCTGACTAATAAATGGCCGTGTCCATGTAAAAGTCTAGCCCTTGTACTCTATCCTTATGTCCTTCTTCCTTTTGAATTACATGAACATTTGTGGTACAACATGATTTACCAATTAGACGCAAGAGGCAGTACATGAGACAAAGAAGAGCTGATAGCCAGCCAGCATCAATACTCACCCGGTTATAAAAAAAAGGGTTGTGGGGGGGGGGGGGGGGGGGGAGTGTAAAATAAGTTGTCTTCTTGAATTTTCTAAAAGGAAACACTTGTATATTCAAGGAAACTATCCTCAGTAGGACACTCTGGGAATAATCAGGGAGGAGACAGCCAGTGGAAAAAAGAGCAATTTAAGTGTTCAGGGGTACACTAGAAACCTTCAAGGAAAAAAAAACAACAAACATTGTCTTCAAATCCCTAGGATAGTAAGAAAAATGTAAAGGATGACAGTGTCAATAGGAGCTGAGAAAATAATTAAGCCACTGAAAGAATTGAATGAGTTTAGTTTCAGAACTGTCCCATGGGGCATAGGTTGGTGGATTGGAGGGAAAAAAGGAGGAGAAAGAAATCCACTAACTGAATGCACATAATATTGTATGAAAAACAATAATTACACATGCCAACCACACACATACACGCACATGCCTATACTTCACATGCCTATACTTCACATGCCTAAACTTCACATGCCTATACTTCACATGCCTATACTTCACATGCCTATACTTCACATGCCTAAACTTCACATGCCTATACTTCACATGCCTATACTTCACATGCCTATACTTCACATGCCTATACTTTTCGAGGGAAAGAAAAAAAAAATTAATTAACATAAATACCTCCAAAGTAGGCCCCAAATTTTAGTATCTCTAGAGTATGCTCAATATTTGTGTCTCTAGAGTGGACCCAATATTTGTATATCAAGAATAGGCCTCAATATTTGTATATCTAGAGTAGGCCTTAATATATGTATCTCCAGAGAACGCTCAATATTTGTATCTCTCGAGTGTTGATTAGGCCTCAATATGTGTTTCTGTAGAGTAGACTCAATATTTGTTTCTCCAGAGTATAGAGTAGACTCAATATCTGTATCACTAGAGTGTTGAGTAGGCCTCAATATTTGTATCTCTAGAGTGTTGAGCAGGCCTCAATATATGTATCTCTAGAGTGTTGAGTAGGCCTCAATATTTGTATCTCTAGAGTGTTGAGTAGGCCTCAATATTTGTATCTCTAGAGTGTTGAGCAGGCCTCAATATATGTATCTCTAGAGTGTTGAGTAGGCCTCAATATTTGTATCTCTAGAGTGTTGAGTAGGCCTCAATATATGTATCTCTTGAGTGTTGAGCAGGCCTCAATATATGTATCTCTAGAGTGTTGAGTAGGCTTCAATATTTGTATATCTAGATTGTTGAGTAGGCCTCAATGTTTGTATCTCTTAGAGTGTTGAGTAGGCCTCAATATTTGTATCTCTAGAACAGGCACAATCTTTGAGCCCATTTTATTTCTTGGTGGTGATTTTTAATTTTATACTGAACCATTCTGAAATGGCAATATGGCAAGTTTGGTGCTTTGGAATCTCCATGTGGTAAATTGAACATGGCTTGAAAATTTTTATGTTTAAATGGCTTGAAAATTTTATGTTAAAATAAACTTGTACAAAATATTTAAAATGATGAAATAATTTAACTTGTAAAAAATCAAACAAAACATCTCAAATCTATAGCAGGATTTGGGTTTTTTTCATTTCATAAATTAATAAAGAAACAGTTCAACTTTATGGGATAGCCATTATGGCCAGACAATTTTATGAACTGTTTCAAACTCTTTTCAAATGCCTTAACTCAGCATAGGTCATGTCCCTTGTTAACATATACGTTTGAACATTACTGTATGCCCTAAAGTTTTTGAATAAACAACTTAACTTAAAATAATTTTCTTTTGCAACATGGATTAAATTTAATTAACTCAATGGTTAGTCTAATTGTTGACTGGAACCAGAGAATTTTACATCCCAAATGCAGTCTTTGTTAAGAACCATTTTAAATAAGGATTCATTTTTTTAAAGGTAGTCATGACTTAATAGAATTTGGTTAGTGGCTTATGAGTTACGTGAAGCAAACTTGGTACAGAGAAGGTCCCATAAATTAAGTCCAGTAAATTGACAGGGAACTTCAATTCAGGGTCTCAGTTTTTTAACTTGGCGAGCGACTGTAGGTTTAGCTAATGCAGTTTCCAGTAATAAAACTTATAAAAATATGTTCAAGGTGAATAAATAACATTGAAATGAAGTGGGACAAATTGTTTCTAGCAGTACGTACCATGACTGAAAACACATCTGTCTGTAGCCACGCCCTTTCATGCAGGATGTCTTTAATACTGAAACATTTGGGGACAGTGCAAAAATGATTTATGTTTAAAAAGATGCAAGATAAAAAAAAAAAAAAAAAAAGAAGGAAAAAAAAAAATTTTTAAGAGGGAGGTTATTGATAAAAAATAAAAAATTGTTGAGCTGAAACCAATGCCACATTGAGTCAAACCGGAATCCTTAACTCTTAAATTCTTCCACCTGTACAAATTTACAGAATCTTAAGTGGTTGATCTATTGTGACAGCTCCATGGGTGTAGCCAATCTTTACGGGTTCATTATTTTCAAGGTATACTTTTCATTACAAAAAATGTGAGGAAGTGAGATGATTAGATCTCCAAAGTAAACCAAAGTTTACACATTATCTTCTCATGAAGGAATGAGTTTAAAAAATTCTAATGATTTGTATGTAAAATAAAGAAACAAGTTTGACATATTCCTTAACAAAAAATATTGGATTATAAATTATAATGTGTGCATAAAATTATAACAATTTTGCACACATTATTTTATCTATGTTTAGAAAGGAAGAATAAAAAAAAATGATTTATTAAAATTTAGAATGAAGTATGCCAAACATTTGTCTGGATATTATATAATTTTTTTTTTTAAAAATGGGAGCATTAGGTCAAGCCAAAACTGCTGGAGTTTCTCCAAAGAAGCCAAATAAAATGTGCCCACAAGCAATATTAAAATAATAAATAATTGGTGAGTATATACATTCCTTGAACTCTTATGGATTTCATCCCCTACCATGGCAGGGAACACATCTGAATGTAACCAAGCTCTTTCATGTAAGATAGCTTTAATACTGAAAGGTCATTACTCCAAGTCAGGGAGGTCTGAGCTTCTAAAATCTAATCTGTGCAGGCCTCACTTGGTGAATGTTATTTTTTTTTTACATTTTATGGTGTAATATTTAAATGATGTGCCTCTTGGGCACCCTATAATGTAGTATCATCTTCTTGTCTCACCAATGAAGCAAAAATGGCCCAAGTAGCATGTAAGTACGTTGATGATATTACATTGGGGTCAGTTTACATTTACAAAATTCCCTGGAGGCAAATCTCGTGTCAGCTTGTTTAAAATTATAATCTATAAATATTTCAAATGCTGTTTCCACAAATGAAATTCAATAAAATTCATATAGGCCTACATTTCTCGGTGGAAAAATAAGATTAAAAAGAAAAAGGTGAGAAGGGGAGATGATAATCGGATTCCACGATCCACCTGGCTCATTACATTTTAATGAAGACAGAAAAAAGGCACTTCAGGTGTTACTAAAACAGATATCTACTGCAAAAAATATATGTTATAGACTTATTTTGAATAAATTTTATAACAGGTAGCCCTCCTGACATTACTATAGCCAAAAATAAGCTGATACTAGTTGAATAAACATAAATAAGGCCTCCAATCTTGTAGTGTGAGACACATTTGTAATATTCAATTTTTGTACAAGTACACACAGTTATATTATAATCATATGAACGCAATGATCCAATTTCGAGATAAAATCCCCTTTCATGTGATTATCAACAATATACCTAAAAAAAGTTCAGTTATCTTCTAAGTACTTTTAAAAATATATTTCCAAGAGTTTGATGTCTAATTATTAAATTATTTTTTTAATCTTTGTGTTAACTTTGGTTGACTGGCTCTGGTCCAAAAAAACCCAAACTATTTCAAGTTCAATGCTTTGATATCGTTTCTTGTGTTTTGTGTGTAAACCAATTTGTTGTAGATTAAATCTTCAATTAGTGTACAAAAGATAAAAAAAAATTTTTTTTCACTCTTCTCACCTGACTCCCAGATCTGCAATTTTTTTGGTAAGCTCAGCTATGCCACCTGGCCTGTCTGAAACAGTGACACCAAACCGGATCAGCCTGCCCTCCGCTGCAAGTCCCCTTTCTATAACCCGACCCAGAGCTGTTGTGTCTATGTTGCCACCACACAAGGCCACAACAACACTGTCGACATTAACGTTCATGGTAAAATACAACAATCTGTTCAACACACATTTAATGGCTATGTTTAAGCAATAATTTTGAGCATAAGAGTTTCAGTGTACAATTCATGTTTTTAAATTCCATAAATCATTGACTCATCTAATCTTATTTATAGATTTAAGGATGTGAGTCTGTTAACATTCTTCAATTCATGTAATTCTATTAATTAGTGCACAAGGTGTGCTGAACAGAACCCATCATACACTAGGAAGAAATAACCATGCATATACATATTGGCTAAACAAAGAGTAACATACACAAGCCTCTCAGATCAAAACAAAACAATGACAGAAGTCCTCTCTCTAAAATAGTGATAAAAGGCAAGGCAAGGGGCAAACAATTTGTTGTCTCTTTTTTTTACCTATTTTTTCTTTTTACATCATAATGTGCTAAATAGTATTGTGAGTAAAAAAATACATGACAAAATAATTTATCATTCCCAACTCAACACTCTAAAATGTGACAGGCAGATAGTTCTGCAGCATTATTTTTAAAAAAACTTACTGTTTTCCTTTTAACTCTGGAACAAGTCCCTGTATGATGGCTGCAAGGCCGGCAGCCCCTGCACCTTCTACCACTGCCTTCTCTTGTTCTATAAGTCTAAGAATAGCTAGGGCAATGCTGGATTCTCTGGAAAAAACACAGTAGATCTGCTCATCAACACAAATTAAATATATTGAGAACTAATTCCCTAAACACTTACTACAAAAGAAGCACCTAGAGCAGTGGTTCTCAACCTGTTTAGCACCGCAACCTCTTCATTATATTTGCCACTTTGTGGTTACCCACAAAAAGGATTATTCCTAGATTTTTTAGCACAGGGTGTTGAGAAGTTAAGGCTGTGTATATTAGTTGCTGAAATCTACAAAAAAAAATCATAGTTTTTTTTCTATAACTGTAGCATTGCTGCAGCAGAGTTACAATAACAAACCAACCTGTTGGCTGTAAATAATATTTACAAACGCAAATTTTCTACACTAAGAAATCATATGCACATGAAGTTCTCATATGACCACCGCCTTACTGTCAGGCGACCCACAGGTTGAGAACCGCTGACTCAGGGAGGTACCAACACTTCTGGAAACCAATAATCACTGATAAAGTTCATGGCTTACAACAATAGTTTCCATGATGATTGACAAAACAGTGGAACTCTATATCCATCAACATCATAATAAATATGCATCATATTTTTTTTCAGCAAAAGCATGCCTTCATACTCATAATAAACACACAGGAAAAACAGAATCAGACAACATCGTACAAGTATTTAGCTACATCAAGAAAGGGATGAATAAGAAAAATCTAATAATTTACATAAAATCTTCACGTAATTCTGATTCTGAAAATAGGTTTTAATATAAACTGGCTCTGCTTTTTAACCAAAAATATCTTTCTTTCTGCCATCATCAAAAAGACTTCAGTAAAGGTAAAACTGTGATTAAACATTTTATTTCTACATGTTTCAGATTTGGGTCTGGCAATATTCCAAGTTATGCTAATCCTTATTGAAAAAAATTTACAATTATTGATTCTGTATTCATCAGTCCCTCCAGAAGGGATTAGATCAGCAGTTCTCAACCTGTGGGTCACAACCCTTTTCGGGGTTAAACTGCCCTTTCTGTGGGTCACAACCCTTTTCGGGGTTAAACTGCCCTTTCCCAGGGGTCGCTTCAAACCATTGGAAAAAACATATACTCTACAGTTATGAAGTAGCAAGGAAAATAATTTTATGGTGGGGGGTCGCCACAACATGAGGAAATGTATTAATGGGTTGCAGAATTAGGAAGGTTGAGAACCACTGGATTAGATGAAGAATATCAATATTCCACTGTAATTGAATTTGAAAACATAAGTTCAGACTATAAATCTTTAATCTGATTTTTTGGCTAATCAACTTAATCAATTATTTTTCCTTCATACTTGACTGTCACAATTCTGTCAATCAGTGGTTTGGCTGTGGCTAAGGCATTGACACCCACCACAGGGACAGCAAGACCTGAGAAATGAAAAACATGAAAATAAAATGACAGAAAATGATGATAAATTATGAAGGACTGCATTCAAGCTGCATGAAGGTAAGGCATTGAGCAGGGTATACTGAAGCTTGAATTGAAAGAAATTAGAATGACACAAAATGAATTTGGTCTGAAAACTATAGTCAAAATAAAAATAATTTAAAAACTTTTGGAGGCAATAATAAAATTACATTAACTTTAAGTAAAATAATTTGGAATGAATTTCCCAATAATTAAATTGTGTATTATTCTCAGCAGATATTTAATGATGACAAGCTAAGTAAAGTTTATGAATGTTTGAGTTGAAACTATGCCTTCAAATTCATTGTTTCAAGTAGTATGCATTATTATCAAACATTATTAATTCTTACATTTTCCTTATATATTTGTTATTATTAAAATTACCAAATGAATAAACGAACAACCCCTAAGAACAAAGCTTTTCTTATAAATCCTTTATAAAATGTAATATCGAACAATGGGGGTGGGGCTGAAAATTTGACAAAACATAATACAGGTAAGGCACTTTATAAAAATCCCATTTGGTGCCCCCCCCCCCTCAAAGCTGGCAACAGACCTTTTTTGAGTCTATGTGCCAAGTTTCAGCTCGTTAGGTTGATGGGAAGTGGGTCAATTAGCCGTCTAAAGATTTTTCAAGTCTGACAGTCCACTACTCACCCAGCCAGCCAGGAAAAAAAAGAAAACTCAACACAAAGGTCTTAAAAATGAAAGAACCTGAACAAATTTTTAAGTGTGTGTGAACTATGAACTAAATCTCATTAGGGCAAGTGAACATTTAGCCTAATGATCCCCGAAGACAATGATGAGATAACTTACCATCTGCCAGCGTTTGTCCAACATGTGTGTATACAGGTTTGCCTGCAGCCATGGCTGCTTGGAACCCAGTGGATCTCTCTGATTCTACTCCCTGTGACACAAAAAAAAGCAACACATCATACATTTAGTAGTGCTTTGTCCAGAGTAAAATAGTGGGGTAACCTTATACATGGGCTACTAGTAAGTAGATATAGGGCCCTATATAGTGTGAATTTCTGTAAAACCCAGTCTTTTTCTCTCTATAATGAAAACTGGATGGTGCACCCGCAGCTTACAAATTTTAAAATTGGTACTTGAAAGAATAATGCATTTAACATATATTATAAATAGTATTTAAGTACAAACCCCTTTCCCCCCACTAAAAAACAAGAACAACAAAACAACAACAAAACAAAAGAAAAGTACATAACTTCAGTGCTGACACAAATTTGGTTAAAATGCCCTTGAATACTGAATTATATTCTTTAATTTTATTGAGCACAAGGGCCGGACTCCATTCTTTCCATTGCAATTAAACTTTAATGAAACCATTAAATTGAAATAATTACAGGTGTTTTACCCTATTTTTTACTTTATGGAATTAAACCCCCCAAAAATATATTATCCAACAATTTACAGATATGACAACTGATTAATTTTATTTCTGGACATTGTTTTAAAAAACTGAAACAATAGCACCTTGAGGGAAAATTTTCTGAAGCAAAGATCAAAATGTTTATTATTTTTACCAATACAGTGGAGTATACAACTAGTCTAAACAATTCTTGCCAATTGCTTCTAAGAAAAATATTTGATCATAATTTTAGTTTGTGGTAGCAAAGACGTCAGGAGAGTATGAGACCTACAGTTGATCCCCGGATTTTTGGTTAAAAGCCCAAATTTCTTTTATCATAAGATTATTCTTTTTGGACTAAACTTGACACACAAAAAAGGACGTTTTCAATCATTAAACAGATAGGAAACATTAGAATAATAAAGAGATTTTCCTCTATGAAATGGCTACTTCTAACATGCCTAGTGATGGGATAATCCTGTATTGTGTATCGAGTTTTACTATTTTTGATTTCTTTATCCTGCAATCTACATATTTTGTAGTTTTCTTTGGTTAATTATGTTCAAAATGATGTGTTCTATCAGAACTTTTGGAAAAACTCATACCATAAATTAAAAATTCCCATCGGTAGGTTGAAAGTGAACAATGCTCAGTGTAGGAGTGGTTCATGAATGAGTGATAGGAAAAATTATCTGTTCAGATATGGTGCATCCTAAGCCCAAGTGACAAAGGAATAGCTTTCAACGTTAGCTACTGACGGAATCATTTACAAAATACTTATAATAGTTATCAACGTTAGCTACTGAGGGAATAATTTACAAACATACTTAGAATAGTTATCAAATACTTATAATAGTTATCAACGTTAGCTACAGAGGGAATAATTTACAAACATACTTAGAATAGTTATCAATGTTATCGAGGGAATCATTCACAAACATACTTTGAATTGTTATCAACGTTAGGTACCAAGGGAATCATTTACAAACATACTTAGAATAGCAAGTGACGTAATGAGGAATCTAAAGTTTGGACCCCACATGCATTTTTTGTTTGGTTCCTACAAGGATTTCTATGTTTGCTCAGGGTTTTTTGATAGTGGATGCAAAGACTTTTGACTCTAGGAGTTTGGCATGCATGAGTTAATTTGTTTTGTTATCTTAAAACTGTCAATGAATAAAAACCCAATTTCAGGGGAGACAACACATTTATTTGATCCACCTATTTCAGCACAGGAGTCATGATTAGGGAGAGAAATGTTTTTTTTTTTATGTACATAATTTTTCTTCACCTTTATTCAATTACACAAAGCTAAAAAATGTATAGTATTATTATCATTATCATTATTAAAGTAGTCTTATATAGAGCGGTACCCCAGCCTAAGGCTAGGCTCACGACGCATCACATAAAAATTAGCAAAAAGAAGGAAAAAAAAAAGAGAAAAAATCACTGTTACATAAAATCATTCATTTAAAAACAGCTTTGTACTTAGTGTATACACATTTAAGATCAGGAATTACCCTCAGTCATATCAACTTAGGGTTGAAATTATTTCTCTCATTTACATATAGATGGTTGGACTGCAATATTTAAAAGATACATTATGGGTTTAAAGGTGAAAATGTTTGTCTAAAATAAAACTAAGCCCTAATTGGTGACACATTAAGTATGCCTTTTAATATGATTAATTTTATGGCTGTGACTATTCACACCCGGGTACCAGAAGTGAGAGTTTGGGATTAAAAAACTATTTTAAATTGTATTGTTGGGTTTTTAAGACAAAATGAGGTATCAAATGAAAGATAATTGAATGGACTACATGTTTGTAAACTTACTTCTTCAGTTTAACTAAAATAAACTACCACACATGACATCCGAATAGCTACTGTGAACATTACTCACAATGATCTTTATGTTTGCTTTCAAGCTACTGCGCACATTACTCACAATGATCTTTATGCTTGGTTTCAAGTTTTTCAGTGCCACAGCTGATCCTGCTATAAGTCCTCCACCACCAACTGGAATGATGCAGGCATCCACTTGTGGAACTTGTTCTATGATCTCTAAACCCATTGTCCCTTGTCCAGCCAGAATGTGAGGATGATCATAACTGATGAATGAAGAAAATAAGTTTCAACTAAAAAATTACAGTTTTACACTAATTTTGTGAGATTCTTTTGGTAAAAATTAAAGACAATAGTCACAAATAAATCAAGTTTCTTCTTTGTTTTATTTCTCAAGCTGTTTAGGAATATTGCTTCTAAAACAAAATGATAATAATAATAAACAACTAAGGATAGTGGATTCAGTTAATTGCTTTTAGAATAATAAAGATGGCAATGAAACTTAATGCAAATCTGCAAACTTTGGATTGAAATAATTACAATTACATACTAGACAATAATGCATCTTTAATTATTTTAATTTGAAAGCCTCATCTCACCCATTAACATACAGCAGGCCTTTCTTTTTAGCAAGAAGCATGGCATATTGTTTGGTCTGAGGAAGAAATAGTTAAGGTAACAGAAACAAATTATGTAACAATTATAGAGTTTTTATCACAGCACAGTCAGGAATTCTGGGGTAACTAATAGAGTCTTCTATCCCAACACAGGAGCAATGGAATGAATCAATGAAACAGTACCCAATATTAACAAAACTTTTGTCAGAAAAAGTGTGCTGAAATCAAGACTGGTGTTTTGTAGATAATATTTTGTCTCCAAAACCTAAACTGATATTAGTAGTGCTTTACCCTCTCACGCTCTTGAAAATAAATCTCATGATCAGGTGACCAGACCTTCAAGTTCAAAATTGCTTTTTAAAATCCATCAAGTTTCTTAATTGTAAGGCATTTCATAAGCAGTGTGTTGTTCAACCTACTAAACTCTTGTTAGTGAAGATCAAAGGTGTAGTTAGACAATACAATTTTAACTGAAAATTCCAAAAGCAATGCCCAGAACTTTAAAAAAAATCTTTTAGATAATCTATCATTGAGAGCACACTTTTAATGATGACAAGAAGGACCTAAGGAACCAGGGATGAAAAAAAGAACAAGCCCACTTACTTCACCAAAATCATTGCCAAATATCACCACTGAAGCCCCATACTGTTTGCAGGCCTCCACTTTCATCATTGGGGCCACAATAGGCATGACCACTGTGACAGGGATTTGTAGTAGCTGACCATGGTAAGACAAGGCCAAGGCATGGTTCCCAGCACTGGCAGCCACAACTCCTCTTGTGGCCTGGTCCTGTACAATGGTTATTTAAGTGAGGGTGGTTACATAAAAAAAAAAACAACCATCTAATAGGTTTAAAATATTTACCATTGTACTGTAGCGTTTTGTACTTCAATGTGGTATAATATAGATTTTTTTCATTTCTCTTTTAATATGGTTGACTTTGTACAGCGCTTTGAGCCTTTGGGGATGAAGCATGATTTTCAAATAAACTTAATTATTATCATTACTATTCTTTTAAACTACTTCTAATTTTGTATCTATTGCTCATAGTGTGTAGCTTTTCCCTTATTCCATGTTATTCCTTTTCAAACATAATCTTTTGGGAACCACTGTCCTAAGAAACAATAAATCCACTCCACTTTTCTCTCAGCGTAGACGAACAAAATTTTTTTAAAACTTAACAAAAATGAATTGCATGAATATTATAGGCAGTAACTAACTATATTTTTTTTTTATATACCACATGGTAATCTACATTTTTTCAAAATAATCCATTCCTGCTGAGCTATCATGGTGCGTGTTCTTATCCTTAATGCACATATACAAAAGTGCACTAAATCATATTTAAAAAAAGATTGTAGGTTTATTGACAGCAGAAGCCAATAATATCTGCATCTTTTAACTGGTCAGTACCATTATAAATGTGTCACCCAGCAAAGGTTTTAAATTTTTGAAAAAAATAAATAATTGATTTTCAATACTCTTTTAGGGGATTATAAATCTGGAGGTTAAAGCCCTTGATGTGTTGCTAACCTAAAAATTGTTGAGAAATCAACTAAGATTTAAGGTTATTTTTCTCACTAAAATCTAATTTTACAAACTTATAAAATTAGTTGAGGGATCGACAAGTTGAAATTTTAATTTTTACCCAATACAAAACCAAGCATATGTATTTTGTTTTAACCATTAAAATATTACATAAATTATTTCACCTCAGTCAGCTGTAACAGGGTGTATCTGGCACCACGCTCTTTGAAACTGAAAATGTTTAAAAAAAAATTTTTTAAAAGAAGACTTTTAACGCTATAATTCAATTCAAAGAAAAATTAATAAATATTCATAAATTGTGCTTTTTAAAATAAACAGATTCATGATGTTAAAAACAAAATCATTTTAGAAAGATCTAACACAAGTGAATGTTTTATTCTGAGATTAAAAAAAATGTCTAGATGTAATGTAAACATGAACAAAATCGGCTTTAACTACAACTTGGTAAAATGTGAATAATTCATATTTGAAACCTGACCTAGATGGCACTTGTTGCCACCTACATCTTTTAATACTCTATTTGAATGCATGTAATAAACATTTGCTGACTCAAGACTTAGTAAGGTGTTAATGGTCTTTTAATTAAAGCTAATAAAAATGTAAAATGTTAATGTAATGATTTTTTAAAAAATGTTATGAGCAAGCAATATGTATGAAGATATGTTACATGATTTTATTCAAGGAATTTGTTCAGCAAGTTATTAAACTGTGAAAATAGTTGATTATTCTTTTTTTCTTTCTTTTAAAAAAAATTCAAATCATTCAGTCATTGTTTGGTACACCCTTCCACCCAGAAATTTATTTTAGGAGTTTTGAAATTTACCTTCCAGTATATTGGAGAAAGTCTTTCTTGAAATAAAGCTTCATACCAAATTGTTTTGACATCTGTGATAACTGAAGTAGAAGCAAAATTAGATTAACATTATAGGCTTACTTGCTGTTTCAAGTGGTTAAAAACCTTTGCAACAATTTAAACACAAGCACAAATAATTAGATTGAGTGTTTTCAATTTTTAATTCTTTTTTTCAGCAGGGCAATTTATTGGCATGTATCTTGATTATTCGATCCATCCCTGTTGTGCTACAGTCCATGTAGGGCTTTGGCCAGCCTCACCACTTCCTTCCACTCAGGAAGTTTATGTGTCTGAGTGTGTAGTTCTCTTCCTCCATATTTAATAAGTTCTGTTGTCATAAGGTGCTTTGTAGTTTTTATAGAATTGTTTACTTCTGTAGTTTCTTCCAAAGTTGGGAATTTACTAAAGGGTCTGGTCCTCCATGTGGTTTTTGATAATCTTCATCTTGTCCATTGTCTGCAGTTAGTTTGCCCTTAAAACATTCAGCCCAGCTCTCCAACACTATACTATTTTTTTTGTTATTTATTTTCCATAATTTCTCTCACACATTTGAGGTCTGGCTTGGTATCCATTCTTTTTTGTCTTTTATCTTCATGTACATTACTCTGATATTTCCCTGGCTTGATAAGTCTTCTATTTCTTTTAGTTTAGCTTTAACCCATTCCATTTTTTATCTTCCTGAACATTTTTGTTACTTCCCTTCTGGCTTCATTGCATATTTGTCTCATCTTTCTGGTTTCCCATTGTATCATGGTCATTCAAGCCATGTTCCTCTCTTCGACAGTATTTCTACGGTCATTATCAAAACAGTCTACACTACTGATAGTTTGTGGAAATAAAACTATATTTTCTGCTGATCTTTATCCTATACAACTGTTTATTTATGTTGTTTTCCCTGTTTATTTCATCCTGTGATGCTTCTAGTTGTGCTTCTTTTTAATTTTGGTAAGATTTTGCGGTTAATGGGTCTTTGGTAAGTTATGGTAATTATATCCTTTTTTCTGTTTAATTTTGGCCATTGTGAATAATGCTTATTCTCTGCTTATATTTAACCTTTACAGGTAGATGGTCAGAGTCTGCATCTGCCCCTCAATAGCTTCTTACATCTAGTATGTCTGATGCATGCCTTTTATCAATTTGAACATAGCCAATTTAGTTGTGAGCGATTCCATCTGGGGATTTTCACGTAACTTTCCTTTATTTTTATGTGGAAAATTTATGTGGCTAACTGTCATCACTTTTCCTGTGGAAAAGTCAAAGAATCAGATCCCATTGTCATTGGATTCTTCATGTAGGCTTTCCTTGCTAATAGTTGGCATAAACACTTTTTCTTTCCCTATTTTGGCATTAAAGTCGCCAATCACTATTTTAATATCATGACGTGGTGCCTTATCATACATCTTTTCCAGCATCTCATAAAAAAATCTTTTACCTGACCTGTATCTTCGGTGAGAGAATGAACATTTTTGATGTTATATTAAACATTTTTACTCGCACATGCAAAGAGCACTATCTTTCATTCTCTGGTTTCAAATCCTATTCACAGAGTGTTAGCGTTGTTGCTACTATAAAATAAGTTGTAGTCTTTTGTCTTGAGGATAGGCATAAGTCGATTTCCATAACAGTCTGTGTTTTATTTTGTTGTTTGATTTTTGTAATGTTTACTTTTTTACATGGCCCTGCACACAACTGTCTGGGAAGCTGCCACTTACAGCTCTCTATGTAGCTACCTTATTTTTGGGTAAAGTTCCCAAGCCTTTGTGGATCCTTCCACATTTTACGAGGTAGTAGGTTGTGATTTTGGTTTGCCCAGGTATTTTATTTACCCAGTACCCACCATATCTGGCTGGTGGTCTTTCTCCTATCCAATGCATTGGGAGGCCCTTGATGGAAGCATCTACTCTCAAAATCTTAATTATTTAATGCTAGAAATTTAGCAACATACACTTACCAAATTTATTGACCAACTATCCTCAAGTTATTGCTATTCAAAATAGGGCATAACATAAAATTAGCAACCATTCTTACTTACATTGCATGGGGTCTTTTCAATTCCACCTTTCATTTTATAAGCTGCAGCACTGACATCATTGAAGTTAACTATTACAGGGTGGTCTGGATCACAAAATGGATCTAACACAATTTCATCTGTATATTCTACAGTGTTGTCATTCTCACCTTCTTTCTCATGTGAATCGTGGTTGTGATTAGAATTCATATGCTCAATTTCATCTATCGTTGGTCCAGTATGATTATATCCGTTCATTGTGTAAAAGGCTATACTATGCAATGTACTCTTATGAAAAGAATAAAATAAATCAAATAATACAATGTTAGATCTGGTATTAAAGAAAATGGACATATTAAAATTTATATCTAGTTTAGTTTTTTGAAACAATGTAATTTTGACAAAATCCCACTTTTCAAACATTAATTAACAAAGCATTGGCCTTGTGCAGGCTATACTATACCGAAATTAAAGATTAGGAAATGGCATCAGCAGGCCGGGCCGTCGAGCCAAAGCTCTTTATTATGTCCTCCCCAAACCACCCCCCCTCCCCCACAAGCCCGATACCGTGAAGCAGTAATTTGAAGATGTCCCTTTGCCAGGACAGCCCTCACCTGAGTCCACTGAAATAGATTCCGCTGGAGGCCGCCCCGACCCAAGGACACTCTTGTAGATTCATGACGGCCTTTATGAAAAGACTCCTAATGGCATTTCCATAAATAAAAGGGGTCATCCATATATGGACATATGTTTTTATAGTGTAACAATAGGACACATAACTTTCTTTTTCTTCATAAATAATAGGGGGAATCCATAGCTATACTATACTTGCCCATACTTAAATACTAGTAAAAATTATGAATAATTATAATGACAATTAATGTTAATAAACTTTAAAGTTAAAGGTACAGATATAAGTAAATTGGGCTTGGGTAAAAGTTAAATTGGCCTTGGGTAAAAGAAAGTAAATTGTAAAAGTAAAGTAAATGAATATATTATACAGTTATAGGCATCTAGGCTATAGTAGTATACCTATATAAATACTATAAAAATATTATAATTAAAAACTAAAACAATATTCAATATAAAAAAAACAACAACAACCATTTCCTAAAGATTTTCTGATAATTTCGAGACACTAATTATTGCGTAATGTAAGACATCGATTTATCATCTGTAATCTGTTGTTCCCTTATTTTGAATCATTCTTGGCCTACTCTATTATATATCAAAATCATAATTATAATTTGAAACGGTGAATTGAAAATGAATTTATTACTTAGGAAAATATAAACAAACAGGATTGCCAGATTTTTAAGTTTAAATGTCGATGTCTTTGATCACACCGAAATCAAATCCGGCAAACCACAAAAACAAATCTTTTTAATTTTGTACATATTGTTATGTTCTTTACACTTTATGTCAAAGCTAGTAACTTTTGCTTTAGAACTTTAGAGTAATTAAGCATTTACAAATCTCTAGTGAAAAATAATATAATATTTACTTTTTTTTATAGTGATTATTATTTATATAAAAATTAAGGCTTAAAAGTTGTAAGTTAAAACTACCTAAATTTAAATCGTGCAAGTGCAAGACCGCTGTCAGTTAATATTATAACTTATTATTTATGAAAACAAAGTATTAAAAATAGCAGAGGGAAAAATATTTGAGGTACATCTTCTCCTGCACTGCGTGTCGTGCCCCAATTTACAATGCCACTTGGCAGATAGCAGCTGATGCATGTCCCCCACTTACTCACTTAGAAACTGAGAAACCTTATAAATAACTACTCACCCGACTTACATTATCGGCGGATCTTGTGCCAAATCCTTGAAATAAAAAATAAATAAATACTGAAGGAATACCAAATTATATAACTATGCTTACTTTAATTCGGTTGCTTAGCGATAAACCACACAAGTTGATTTTACTGAAGTTTTTATTTTTTTTTTAAACACTATGTGCCAGCTGTGTGGTGTCAAGGACACTTAGAAGGAGGTGTGTAACTCAAAGCCAATCAAATAAACGGATTGCTGACCTTGTTCTTATTGTTGGCGTAAACACATTGGAACAAGACTTTTGTGTCGCTCTTTGGGATTGAGAAAACGGGGGTGGGGTGGAGGGAGTGGAATGAGGGAATAGCAGAATGTAAAATTAAAATGTTCATAGTGCGGAGTAGCCAAAACTGCACGCCTAGGCCTATGCAGTTAAATATTTAATTCCAAATATATTCTAAGATAAAATAATGGAGTAACCCTTTCATTTTTTTTTTAAAGCAGGCTGTGTTGTGGGGGCGAGTATAGCATTCACGTGACGTCACTTGGGGAAATAAATCGGTCAGATATAAAGCAGCCCTTTAGGCCTACTTCCAATTTATGAATGAGAAAATAGTCAATACGCCTGATGTTTGTCCTTGATGAAGGGGAGATTGTTTTATGTCACCTTTTGCAAAGGGTTGTTGGGACTCAGAGTTCTATGGTTAATCATTATTTTTGTTTAAAGGAAATTATATTCTTATAGGTGTAACAACAGGACACATAACTTTCTCTTTTCTCCATAAATATTAGGGGCCATCCATATATCGCATCACTTTATGTGGCCAATTTCGGACCCCCCCCCCCTTCCCATCCCAACATCCGTTGTTTCTCACATCGTCACAAATTTGTCACACAGCTTAGACACCATAATAATTATACATCGCCACAAATTCGTTACATAATCCACCTTCCCTCACCCCTTGTAGATTCGTGGCGGCATTTAAGAAATGACTCCTAATGGAATTTCCCTGTAATTTTTTTTTTTTTAAATACCTATAAAATCATGGTTCCTGGATTATATTAGTAACAAATAAAATAGAGATAGATTCTGTTTCAGTGGCGACGCCATCAAATTTAACATGGCGGGTCCCTTGCAGGTCTTTAAAAAAATTTGGCGGGTCCCAAATAAATGTATTAAAAATAAAATTTCTTTATTAAGTAATATTTATTAATCTACTAACTTAACCCAAAGTTTACATACATTGTCAATTTTCATAATAAATTTATTTGAATGTATCATCAATCACGTTTATCTAGAGAATCCACATTCGTGACACTCCACACTATTGACCCATTGACTCCAGATACACAGACACAGGACATGCCAATTTCATTTCAAAATATTATTAAAAAGTTATAGAGTTTCTATAAACACACACGCACACATATTTATAAAAATAGGTACATAAATCAATATAAAAAATAAATTTATATATATAAATCAAATATATATATAGAAAATAAAACTTGAGTGTCAGTACGTACGCAATTGGGGAAAAGGGGGGGGGGGTTCTGAAAAAGTACGCCATGCAACAGGGGGGAGGGGGTTCGAAATTCGCGATATTTTTGCGTAAGTAATATATGGATGGCCTCTTACAAGTTACAAATTTAAATTTTATATATGTTACATTTTATGACGTTATATTGACTTTTGTTGTCGATAAAAATTTAAACATATAAAGGCATTTAAAATGTAAGTTCTCTTACATGTAATGTACTTTACGCTAACTGAGCATATATACAATATTAGTAACTAATAAAAATTTACCAGGTCATTTGCCAGGTCCCAAGTTTTTTACCAGGTCCTGGGACCCGGCGGGACCTGGTGTAGCGTCGCCACTGTTCTGTTTCAGTACAAATATGATAAAATTTGATTATTAAATTCACTAAATATGTTGTTTGTTTTCTATGAGCACCTGTTTTCATTGCAGCCAATTAGCCTAGTGCCGTGAAAATGCTACCTACTACAACCTTGGCATGTGATGGCAATCAGCCCACACAATTAACCTTCACACAAATGGCATAAATACCCAACCAGTTTTGAAGTAGTTTTGGAAGCTCTTACGGAATGCAACACGCCATTAGCACTATGAACGACTAGGCATTTTGATTGCCACACACCACGTTGTCAGCTGAACGTCTCGCTTGACAATTAGTTTGCCAGTGTAAGGTGTTTGACTGAAACTCTCCGTGTTAACTATTCGTAATCCGACCATTGACTCATTCATTCACATTCTATCATATGATTAGGAATCTCTTGAAGAAATATTTTATCTTGGTTTATGGCTCTGTATAAAATATGTGTTTTTAAAAAAAATGTCATGTATTTTTTATTGAAAGACTAGTTTTTTTTTGGCTGTTGTTTTATTATTTTTTATTTTTTTTTTGCTTGTTTCATTTTGCTGCTTTTTGTTGTTTTCTTTTTTTTTTATAACGGGGGAGGGGATTGGATGGGTGGTGGTCAACGCGATGAACTCAAAAATCTTTAAAATATTGATGCACACGTTTAATTTTTAATATAGCCCATATATTGAATTTACATTTTCATTTCGTAACCACCAATAGGGTGATCTGTAGAATAATTTTTTTAGCATAAGAATCAGATTTGAATTTTTTTTTTTTTTATAAGCAAGTTTTGGGCCTACTTAAATAGTAACTATTATACATGTAATCGAGCTTATAGAAACCAAATAGTGCATAGGCCCTATACCGTTAGAATTCAACCCAATGTTCTACACTGTGACGTTGTCTACATTCAGGCTAACGCAGAGGCCGAGACAGTAAAGACAATTAGCCTGGGCCCTCAATTCTAAAGACGACAACACTGATTCAATTCAATTATTTCTTGGAAGAGGAGGGACAACAGTTTAGCTCAAATTACTTTTAAAAACTGCCTTGCCCTATCAACAATTAAATGGAGAACATACTTTTTTAAATATTTTTTTTAGTACTGGCTTTCATTCCTTTTAAAACCATAATAATTGGTTTCTTTATTTAAAGCTAAATCTCCCTTTAACACATTTTTACGGCTCAGTGTGTGATTAGTGCACTGTTACTGGTGGCAAATATATATTTATGAAAACTTCCTCTCATGCACGAGATTTGAATCCTTAAAAAACACACAAGGGGGCACTGCATGCATGACTCCCCACGTCACACAGGAAGAAGTCCAACCCTGGTGAACAAACAACTTAACAAACCCCACCCAAGTCAAGTTTAATATAAGCTTTTCAAAAGTCGGTCAAGCCCAAACAAATACCGACTCGATTCAGTTTAATCTGTATTTTGTATAAGGTGTGGGTTTTTTTTTTGGGG
>CAXITT010000557.1:208290-240078 GCA_964033795.1 Lymnaea stagnalis
TTTCCCAACCCCCTTCCCCCCCTTTTGTTTACGGAATTAATGGACCCCCCCCCCCCCCTAATGGTAAAAATGACATTATTACGAATGGCTTCCCTTTTATTAAATCTTACTTCAGAAAATAAATGACATAAGCAAACTAGCATGACATAAAATCATTCGTTCAAAAATAAATTCTCAGCTGTAAGAATATCGGGAAGGACGAAATCGTTGCTCGTTTGAGTTTATGTGAATAATGTACCAATAAAAATAGTGATGATTAGTAATGATAATGCATTGCCAAAAAGTAATTTTTCTTTTAAATCATATATATTTATATCGACTTGCTGACGTGGATATATAAACAAGCAGACTGCCATAGCTTGAGTTAGATACAAACTTTAGACAGAGAGTTTCACAAGGGTTAAGGATTTGAACCAATCTTGTGTCACGTGCGGTGGTCATTATCAATTTCCAGCAGGACCGTTTCATTGACCTACTCCCGTGTTCACTGACACCCGTCAACGGAATTTGAGGCAAAAGTCCGCTGATTTGATGCAGATCTTCAACCTGGCTTTCAAAGACTTAATGTAAGTTAACGAATACTTGATTCATTATTCAACATTAAAAATAATATTTTTCTATAGCACCCACTAAAAGGTGTCAGATTTTAAAAAAAAAGAAAAATTGGAAAGAAAAAAACGAATATGAGATAAGAAGAGTTTAGTGGTAGGAATGGTTATAAATGAGTGATGTAGTGTTAAGGAAGACAATTTAAAATCAACCCTTAGGAGCATCAATGACAGAGATGTACTCAGAGCCAGTCCGAAAGTATTATCACCGACCTTGCAATGCATTGAATGACCTTGAGCATAAATTATATCTACAAAACAGATGTGGGTACAAGGCATGGGCGCCCGCAAGGGGGGGGAGAAGGGCGGCATTTGCCCCCCCCCCCCGGATTGATGGGATAAAAATTTTTTAGACAAAAATAGACAAAAAATGGAGTAAAGTTAAGAGGAAATAAAGAGAAAGTAACAAAACTACCTTAGGAGCATCAATGACAGAGATGTACTCAGAGCCAGTCCGAAAGTATTATCACCGACCTTGCAATGCATTGAATGACCTTGAGCATAAATTATATCTACAAAACAGATGGGGGTACAAGGCATGGGCGCCCGCAAGGGGGGGGAGAAGGGCGGCATTTGCCCCCCCCCCCCTGGATTGATTGGATAAAAATTTTTTAGACAAAAATAGACAAAAAATGGAGTAAAGTTAAGAGGAAATAAAGAGAAAGTAACTAAACTGATGGCTTGTCCGTTCGTTCACCATACAAATACGCTACATTAAATAAAAACTACATTAAAACATTACTAAAACAATTTTGCCCCCCCCCCTAGAAAGTTTTCTGCGGGCGCCCATGGCAGACGGTTCTGAGGAGCATGATTTAACATCAAGTTTGTTTTATTTATTAAATGTAAATTCAAATCTATAACGACCACGTGTTGTCAGATTGTGTGTATGGCATTTAACATACTGATAATGAAGCATACAGAACACTTCGAATCAATTGTTATTTTTAAATCAAAATTATTATTGAAATAACTGTCCCGCGTTGTTCATGTATTGTTTCATGTCCCAAGACTGATTGATGTCTGCAGTTCCTGACATGGTCATTTCAGGTCGATGCCCTCCCCAGTTAGTGCAGGTCTCGGGTCAAATCTCTGCTGTGGTTGTAGTTGTAGCAGTTGTTGTTGTGCTTGAAGGAGTAAAGAGATTCAACAGAGCAGGCAACATACCACAAGGTAAGTTCCTGGAACTACTTGAAATATAGGGAATTTCCACAGTTCTTTTCCTTACCCTTAAGATTTCGTTTTCTTTAATTGGATACACAAAAAGCTGATAAAAAATTCTAACTCACCATTGAAGGAAAACTGTTACTAACAAATAATTGGAGAATTTTTTTTTTTTTTTTTTTTTTTTTTTGGATTTTTTTTTTTTATTTTTTTTTTTTTGAAATATATTTTGTTTAATTTGTATTCGAGCGGTAGATCTATTGGAAAATACAAAATAATGAACTAGATTTATGTGGCGCGTTCAAAGCCAAAACCATTTATGAAAAAAACCAATAACTCTACATTAGGCCACATGTTACTCTTTAATTGGATTGTTTATATCATTTTTGCTTTATTTTACTTCTAGCCGAGTATAGAAGATGGTTACCCAAAATGTTCTATAATCTGATCCCTCAACGAATTGTCTGACTAAGTCTCAAACAGTTATAACACTATTAAATTTCGACTCTTTGCAGTAAAATAGTATTTTTGCAATTACAGTAACAAACGCTAATTTTGGTTTGGATTGAATTTCAATATTCGGCGACAATGCTTTAAATTAACAATATGTCAACAACAAGGAGTTGGCTTGATTCCAAAATACACATGTGGTTCTGACGTAATAAAACACTAATCGATAACATGTGATTATGTGCTTTATTTCTGAAGCTTTAAATGCTTTAAGTGGGTCATGACTAGATCCGTGAGAACTTTTGATCGGATCTTATGGAGACGATGCACAACCCACAAATCATTTTGTCTGCTATGAATCACAATCTTTTATGAGGATTAACTCATATTTTTTTGCTTTAACTTTTTTTTATCAAACGTAGATATTGAATCAGTATGAGCGGCTGTGGGGGCAAGCTGGGCTCCGGTGAGGGATGCCGACACCCTTCCTGTGATGGGGATGAGGATTCTGTTTCACCCCCTTGCGAAATCCCGACACGTGACGCTCAGTGTGACAGGAAAAAAGATCCGTGCTGTCAGATGAAATTGAGCGTCCCTGGTGACTGTGGCAAGGATGAAGATGGTTGCTGTCCATGTAATTTGAGCACCTCTGAGCACTGTGGCAAGGATAAAGCTGGTTGCTGTCCATGTATTTTGAGCACCTCTGAGCAGTGTGGCAAGGATAAAGATGGTTGCAGTCCATGTAATATGAGCACCTCTGAGCACTGTGGCAAGGATAAAGATGGTTGCAGTCCCTGTAATATGAGCACCTCTGAGCAGTGTGGCAAGGATAAAGATGGTTGCTGTCCATGTAATTTGAGCACCTCTGAGCACTGTGGCAAGGATAAAGATGGTTGCTGTCCATGTAATTTGATCAACTCTGAGCACTGTGGCAAGGATAAAGATGGTTGCTGTCCATGTAATATGAGCACCTCTGAGCACTGTGGCAAGGATAAAGATAGTTGCTGTCCATGTAATATGAGCACCTCTGAGCAGTGTGGCAAGGATAAAGATGGTTGCTGTCCATGTAATATGAGCACCTCTGAGCACTGTGGCAAGGATAAAGATGGTTGCTGTCCATGTAATATGAGCACCTCTGAGCAGTGTGGCGAGGATAAAGATGGTTGCTGTCCATGTAATTTGATCACCTCTGAGCAGTGTGGCGAGGATAAAGATGGTTGCTGTCCCTGTAATATGAGCACCTCTGAGCACTGTGGCAAGGATAAAGATGGTCGCTGTCCATGTAATTTGAGCACCTCTGAGCACTGTGGCAAGGCTAAAGATGGTTGCTGTCCATGTAATTTTAGCACCTCTGAGCAGTGTGGCAAGGATAAAGATGGTTGCAGTCCATGTAATTTGAGCACCTCTGAGCAGTGTGCCAAGGATAAAGATGGTTGCTGTCCACGTAATATGAGCACCTCTGAGCACTGTGGCAAGGATAAAGATGGCTGCTGTCCCTGTAATATGAGCACCTCTGAGCACTGTGGCAAGGATAAAGATGGTTGCAGTCCCTGTAATATGAGCACCTCTGAGCACTGTGGCAAGGATAAAGATGGTTGCAGTCCCTGTAATATGAGCATCTCTGAGCACTGTGGCAAGGATAAAGATGGTTGCAGTCCCTGTAATATGAGCATCTCTGAGCAGTGTGGCAAGGATAAAGATGGTTGCTGTCCATGTAATATGAGCACCTCTGAGCACTGTGGCAAGGATAAAGATGGCTGCTATCCCTGTAATATGAGCACCTCTGAGCACTTTGGCAAGGATAAAGATGGTTGCAGTCCCTGTAATATGAGCACCTCTGAGCACTGTGGCAAGGATAAAGATGGTTGCAGTCCCTGTAATATGAGCACCTCTGAGCCCTGTGGCAAGGATAAAGATGGTTGCAGTCCCTGTAATATGAGCACCTCGGAGCACTGTGGCAAGGATAAAGATGGTTGCAGTCCCTGTAATATGAGCATCTCTGAGCACTGTGGCAAGGATAAAGATGGTTGCAGTCCCTGTAATATGAGCACCTCTGAGCACTGTGGCAAGGATAAAGATGGTTGCAGTCCCTGTAATATGAGCACCTCTGAGCACTGTGGCAAGGATAAAGATGGTTGCAGTCCCTGTAATATGAGCACCTCTGAGCACTGTGGCAAGGATAAAGATGGTTGCAGTCCCTGTAATATGAGCACCTCTGAGCACTGTGGCAAGGATAAAGATGGCTGCTGTCCCTGTAATATGAGCACCTCTGAGCACTGTGGCAAGGATAAAGATGGTTGCTGTCCATGTAATTTGAGCACCTCTGAGCACTGTGGCAAGGATAAAGATGGTTCCTGTCCATGTAATTTGAGCACCTCTGAGCAGTGTGGCAAGGATAAAGATGGTTGCTGTCCCTGTAATATGAGCACCTCTGAGCAGTGTGGCGAGGATAAAGATGGTTGCTGTCCCTGTAATATGAGCACCTCTGAGCAGTGTGGCGAGGATAAAGATGGTTGCTGTCCATGTAATTTGAGCACCTCTGAGCAGTGTGGTGAGGATAAAGATTGTTGCTGTCCATGTAAATTGAGCACCTCTGAGCAGTGTGGTGAGGATAAAGATGGTTGCGGTCCATGTAATTTGAGCACCACTGAGCAGTGTGGCAAGGATAAAGATGGTTGCTGTCCATGTAATTTGAGCACCTCTGAGCACTGTGGCAAGGATAAAGATGGTTGCAGTCCCTGTAATATGAGCACCTCTGAGCAGTGTGGCAAGGATAAAGATGGTTGCAGTCCCTGTAATATGAGCACCTCGGAGCAGTGTGGCAAGGATAAAGATGGTTGCTGTCCATGTAATATGAGCACCTCGGAGCAGTGTGCCAAGGATAAAGATGGTCGCTGTCCATGTAATTTGAGCACCTCTGAGCACTGTGGCAAGGATAAAGATGGTTGCAGTCCCTGTAATATGAGCATCTCTGAGCAGTGTGGCAAGGATAAAGATGGTTGCAGTCCCTGTAATATGAGCACCTCGGAGCAGTGTGGCAAGGATAAAGATGGTTGCTGTCCATGTAATATGAGCACCTCGGAGCAGTGTGGCAAGGATAAAGCCAAAGGCTCCAAATATGACAAAATATGTTGCAGTGCTGAGGAGTGGAGCTGTCCAAGCGACTCTAGCACCAGCGATAAATGTGGCACAAGAAAAAAGTGCGCCTCTTGTTATTGTACATGCTGTTGTAAAGGAGGTAAACCCGTCCACGATGAAAGCAACAAGACCAAAGGCTGTGCCTCACGAGACCAGACAAATGTCTGTGCTTCACGGGACAAGACCAATGTCTGGGCCTCAAGCTGTTGCAGTGATAAAGTATGTGACAAAGTCTGTGACAAAGTCTGTGACAAAGTCTGTGATAAAGTCTGTGATAAAGTCTGTGATAAAGTCTGTGATAAAGTCTGTGAAAAAGTCTGTGATAAAGTCTGTGATAAAGTATGTGATAAAGTCTGTGATAAAGTCTGTGATAAAGCCTGTGATAAAGTCTGTGATAAAGTCTGTGATAAAGTCTGTGGCAGTCCCACGGAAGAACGATGCTGTGGAAATGGTTTGAGAACTCCAGACTGTGGTGAGGTCAAAGATGCCTTAGGAAAAGAATACAAAAAAATCTGCGAGGCTAATGAACGCATTGAAAGCTACATCAAGAAAACACCATGTGAGGTAAGACACTTAAAAGACCTTAAATATTTAGGAACACTAGGCTGTCACCAAATTATTTTGCATGGCTGAACTGAAACTCTATTACTTGCAATACGGATAATGAGAAGATTTCAGCCAGCGCTGTTAGATGTGTTTTGAATATTACAATTTTTATATAATTTACTTTTTTGAAAGCGTAATCTTTGCCTAAGAAATTAATGTCTCATATTCTTCAGCTCTCGGAAATCTTTACAGACTGTCTTGGACTAAAGCTTCATTTTAAAAAGGAATTCCTTCAGCGGACTGGCAGGTATGAAACACGTACAATTTATTCATCAATACATATTGCCGATAATTTATTTTATATTCTTATTTTCTCTATAGAGAGACAAGCTTTCTTTTTTTTTTCTGATATCTTTTCATTTCTCAATGACATTTTCGAAAGATTTAAAAAAATATGAAACCAAAAAAAACAACAACAAAAAAAACAACAACAAAGCAACTATATACTTATAACATGGGTTTTTGAGCTTGCTTAACTGTATGAAGAATAGGATCAAAAATCTTCATAAAAATGTCTGCCGTGTGTTATGAGATCAACTGTATTTATATATTTTAGCACTTGATCGATACAAAATCAATAAACGTAAATTTAGTTATCAAGGTGTTCATTGTCATTTACGAGAACATAAGGCGGACAATGATCAGAGAATGAACCTCAATGAGTTGGATTAGTTGGAACTTCCATGAGTAGCACGTGAGTCTGAGGTTAAATACGTAGCACATTAGACAGAAGTTAAGTGTGCTATACATGAGGCAAAATTTCAATGTGTAGCACATGAGACAGAAGTTCAATGTGTAGCACATGAGTCTCAGGTTCAAAGTGTCGCACATTAAACAGAAGTTCAATGTTTTGCACATGATACAGAAGTTCAATGTGTAGCACATGATTCTGGGGTTTAAAGTGTGGCACATCAGATAGAATTTCAATGTGTTGCACATGAGACAGACGTTCAATGTGTTGCACATGAGTCTCAGGTTCAAAGTGTAGCACATCAGATAGAATTTCAATGTGTAGCACATGAGTATGAGGTTCAAAGTGTGGCACATCAGATAGAATTTCAATGTGTTGCACATGAGACAGAAGTTCGATGTGTTTCACATAAAACAGAGTATTACATTTAAATCATAAAACAATATTGTCGAATTCAGATACTGTGTAATTTTAGCATGTTTAGGAAATTATTGTTAAACTTTCAGTTTTAAAGACCGAGGAGCATTCAACGCACTACTCCAGCTGTCAAAGGTAACAATGACATTTAACCTCTATGTATTGTCTCTATATAACTCTGTAACCCTACACATTCAAACTCAACAAGATTTCGTAAACCAATATTCACACACAATAAAATGCTTCAAGTCATTAACAATAAATTAAGTGTAATCAATGGAGGGGTCCAATCTGATCTAAACAATATGAAATACAACATACGGCGTAGGGGTAAACATCAGGAAACCGTGGACGTTTTGACTATGAAGCCTTCAGCAGTTATTATACCATAGAAAATATTTGTTCGTTAAATATAGCTTTTACATGCTACAATGAACGATAACATTGAAGTGTGTATTGATTGGTCAGGACCAGCGTGAGAGAGGTGTTATAGCCGCAAGTGCAGGCAACCACGCGCTGGCTTTGGCCTACGCCGGTTCAAAGCTTAACATCCCCGTGATCGTCGTCCTGCCTACCAACGTCGCTCTTACGAAAATCAAGAAATGTAGAGACCTCAAAGCTTGTGTTGAACTTTACGGACAGGACTTCGGTGAAGTGAGTATTTACCTTCGACGGAATTACACGGTAAATAAAAAATAGTATTTCTATCTACTGATGTTACAAATACATGATTGCTGGAAAGGGGCATATGTCACAAATTCTATATTCTTGATTTGTAAAAAAAAAAAACAGTTCTCTGCCCATTCCTTTTTTATGCCCAAAGACATTGTATTTCTTTCCTATCGTTCTTACCCCTTACTGTCTTACCTACTGATGGTTTACTACATTCCTCCCTCTGTCCTCTTAGATACATCATATTAGCTATGTTTATATTTTACATTTGATTTTCTCTTTGTTTTTAGTGCTCCCCGAAGAAGGCATGTTGTCCACACGTCCTTTTTTTTTTCTGGTTTTCACATTTCTTTTTTGTCCACAAATTTCCTGATACGAATATAGCAAAAGATGAATTCAGTGTTGTTGTTTTTTTGTTTTTTACACTGCTATTCCAGTTGAAAAAAAAGTAGTTTCCACTTTAATTTCAGGCTGAACGCTATGCCATGCAACTTGGAAAGGAAAGAGGATTGCTCTACATGAACGGGTAAACTACTCTAGATAGATGTGTATATAAATGAACACTTTGAACACACAAGATCCTGAGTAATACGTCCGATACTTCACCAATGGATGCCTTACGATCGTTTGAGTCAAATACTAACCTACTTGAATTATAAGCCCCATGAAATGTATTTGTACATCGGCTATTGACAAAGCTAAATCAACCGGAACCGTCAAACATAGTTTTCCGAAGGGGTTCTTAAACAACATGACAACTCAAGTGCACACTAAAGTTTATTAAGGAGCCAATAATCACCAAACTGTGACTAACTGGTGCATTCAGTTGTTGTGCATGTCACTAAACTTAGTTGTAAGACAATGCCGACAGCTGGTAGATCTCTTAGTTGTAAGACAATGCCGACAGCTGGTAGATCTCTTAGTTGTAAGACAATGCCGACAGCTGGTAGATCTCTTAGTTGTAAGACAATGCCGACAGCTGGTAGATCTCTTAGTTGTAAGACAATGCCGACAGCTGGTAGATCTCTTAGTTGTAAGACAATGCCGACAGCTGGTAGATCTCTTAGTTGTAAGACAATGCCGACAGCTGGTAGATCTCTGTCATTTTCTATTTTAAACTGGGAGACTAACACCTATATTCTTTTCTGCACATGGAATGACATCCCAGCAACCATTCTACTACACATTCAGACCTTAACAAATATAAATTCGCACACAATATTTGCAATAATTATGACTCATCATTGTCTGTCGTGTTAGCACATATTCATTCTTGCACAACTTTTGCTTGAATCACGCACCATCTCTTCCCCTGTAGGTACGATCACCTCGATATTATTGCTGGTCAGGGAACGATGGGGTGTGAGATTTTTGAACAACTCCCCCACATCGACGCCGTCATTGTTTCCGTTGGGGGTGGTGGATTGATAGCAGGAGTCACAGCTTCTCTGAAGTACCTGAAACCTGAAATTGAAATTTACGTAAGCAACAAAGACTTTTTATTTTGCTCGCCGTTTGATGTTTACGATATGTAAAAAAATGTGCGCCTTTTCTTACAACTCGGGAATAGTTCTGTAAATATCTGTCAAGATTTTATCATTTGCTACCGGTATTAAATGAAATTTTTTTTAATGTGTTTTAGTCCCTTTTATAACTTATTAGAAATTTCAGTCCCTTTTATAACTTATTAGAAATTTCAGTCCCTTTTATAACTTATTAGAAATAACCTGTCGAACGACTGCGGTAGCAAGGCGTTACCTTACAAACTTCTAAAGCCACTTGACAAGTAGCACTTTATAAGAATCCTGACTAAGGATAACTTATATTTTATTTTGCGTGCCTATTAGAAACATTGCGACAGCCATACATACAGAAATAGTGAATAAGTATTTGTGATTAAATTTAAATTTAAGAGTCGAGATATTTTTACCCGTTCCATTAAAGAATGTACCGGTACTGTACCATGTTTCATTAAAGAATGTACCGGTACTGTGCCATGTCCCATGAAAGAATGTACTGTACCATGTCCAATAATTCGTTGTTGTATGTTCAGGGTGTTGAGTTGGAAACATCAACTGCATTCAAAGCAGCCATAGAAGCAGGAAGACCTGTCAAGACAGAAGTCACCAAGTCACTTTTTGACGGTACATACGTCTGTTCTAGCTGACTCGTGTGATAACCTCTATTGACACAGGGCGTCATGGCACGAGATACATTTGTTGCCTTTGAATTTACGCGTTTTAGTTTAGATACATTTGTTGCCTTTGAATTTACGCGTTTTAGTTTAAGATTGATGACAAAAAATATTTGATAAAAAATCAAAAACGTTTTACATGCTTTATAATTGTGTGTGTTTTTTTCTTCAAATCATTCTTGAGAAATTTAAAATGTGTTTTAGGGTTATCTGTTCCTCAAGTTGGAGCTAACGCCTTTGCCATAGCTGGGCCCCATATCACAGAACTTGTTACTGTTACGTGAGTAGGAATTTTATTTCTGGTTTCAACTAAAACTACGTCACATACTTCTCTTGTATTAAATAACATATTTCCAGAAACCTTTAAAAAGATAACAATGCTTGGTTTTCGCTGAGTTTTCTACATCTAGGGAATCATTAGGAAATCGTATGTCTTAATCAGTCGTATCAATGGTAGATCGTTTACAGGAAGTTTAACATTTAGTTAACGTTGGTTCATTATTTGTATAGCATCCGTAATATTTCTAAGACATCCTAGAGGAACTAACATTGAAATGTTAACAAAATATTTTCTGAGACCTGAAAGCTCTTTATTTCTTTCGGAAATGTTTCAAACCCGACTATGATTATTTTGTATTCGGACGCCTCGTAGAGTTGTCTCCTAGCAGGTATTTAAAGCCTCCTACATCTCGTAGCTGGTATTGGAGCCAAATCCGTCTCTGAGCAGGTATTGGGGGCAACTACAACTCAAATGAAAGCCTCAACGGAATGATGTCCATTATCAGATATAACTCTAGATATTAATTTGACATGTTTCATTGCAACAAGATTTATGAAAAGAAAAGGTAGAAAATCCTATTTTCAATAATTTAATGGTGATCCCCAAATGTAATTGTCATGTTTTTCCTAACCAGGGAAGATTCCGTCGTGACTACTATGATGCAGCTCTTGGAGAAAGAAAAGATCGTTGTAGAGGGAGCTGGCGCTGCGGGTTTAGCAGCCATTATTGAGGGGAAACTTCCCCAGTTAAAGGGGAAAACGTAAGTAAAAGTCATCTATAGACGTCCCCGATAAAAATCAAGCAAGACGATTTAAAACATAGATGTTTTGTGAACGCGAAATGCTTTATTTTAAGAGACAGCAAAATAAATTAAATTGAAGGGAGTTGTTTAATAATGTCATGGGGGCAGAATGACGTATTCTCTGGAAATGTAAATGATTTATTCATAGACAACAATCGTTAAAAGAATTAAACATTTTTTGGCTGAAAATGGGGGGGGGGGGGGGCTTTTTCACTTCTCAACGTTTTTTTAGGTTTTTTTTTTTCTCTCTTCCACATCACAGCTTTGGGCCTCTTAAATTTCCGAGGCCCCTTGCACCAGAAGCGGTTGCAAAAACCACGTGATGGCTCTGTTAATAAAAATAATGAATGTTTGCCTTTCTATAAACTATTAGATGCTTAGACAATCTTTTCTACATCCAACAGTTAGTTTATCGTAAAGTTGTAAAGATTTGGATCATTATAATTCTAGAATTAAATTCTCTAGTGTAAAGTTTGATGCTCGTTTTCCCCCCTAAAAAATGTTTGAATACGACGGCTGTGGTAAATGTTTCTTTTTTTATTTCACACACTTAGCGTTGTTGTCGTCCTGTGCGGGGCCAACATCGATCTGTCCGTCCTGAAACACGTCATTGAAAAAGGATTAAAGCCACACTCCAAGATGATGAGATTTGAAGTGGAGTTGCCAGATACTCCTGGGGCGTTGACAAGGCTTACTGCCCTTGTAGGTGGTCAGGGAGCAAGGTAAGACTTTGGGCCTGAGGCTGAGATCAGATATGATAAACAGTGAAGAAATGATATGATGAAATAATGAGATGAGATGGTTAGATGATGAAGTGAGGTGATGAGATTATAAGATGAGATAAGATGATGAGAGGATGAGATGAGATGATGAGATTAATTTATGACATTATATGATGAAACTAGTTGATGAGATGATGAGATAAGATGATGAGATAAGATGATGAGATGTGATTATGAGATGAGATAATGAGATAAGATGATGAGATGAGATGATAAGATGAGATGATGAGATGAGATGATGAGATGATGAGATGAGATTATGCGATGATGAGATAAGATAATGAGATAAGATGATGAGATGAGATGATGCGATGAGATGATGAGATGAGATGATGAGATGAGATGATGAGATGAGAAGCTGAGATGAGATGATGAGTTGAGAAGATGAGATGAGATGATGAAATGGGATTAGATGATGAGATGAGATGAAGAGATATGATGATGAAGAAATGTTATAAGATGATGAGGTGAGATTATTAGATGAGATGATGACATTATATGTTGATATAAGATGATTAAATGAGATGAAGAGATGAGATAAGATGATAAGATGTGATGATGAAATTAGATAATAGCATAGATGATGAGATGTGATGATGAGATAAGATGATGAGATAAGATGATGAGATAAGATGATGAGATGATGAGATTATAAGATTTTAGGATGAGATGAGTTATGAGATGAGATGAGTTGATGAGATGATGAGATGATGACATTAGATGATGACATCAGATGATGGCATTAGATGATGAGATAAGATGATGAGATGAGATGATGATATGAGATGATGATATGAGATGATGATATGAGATGATGATATGAGATGATGATATGAGATGATGAGATGAGATGATGAGATGAGATGATGAGATGAAATGAAAGGAAATGATGAGATGAAAAAAGACGTGATAAAATTATAGTTTATCCGTAAAATTTTTCAGCAAATATTTCGAAATTGTCTGTACTGTTATTTGAGGTAGTTCAGCTCAAGTGGGTATAACGGTGGGTCTGTGCTGATTGGATGTGATGAAGACTTTGATTAAAGTTCATCGATACATATTTTTTTTTCTCCAAAACTATGTTAATGCTTCAAATGTTGTTACCCGGTATTTTAGATTGATAGCATCAAGCACTGGAAGGGGCTTGGAAAACAATGACGTATTCTCTGGAAAGGTAAATGAATTATTCATAGGTAAAAACCATAAACGCATTAAACTTGGCATGGCTAAAAATGGGGGGGGGGGTGGGGGGGGGGAGGGGTGGAAGCCATTATATTTCTAATGTTCATTTTCTCTGCTCATTTTTTCACATATCATACCATCACATCTTTCTCTCTCTCCCTCTCTCTATATATGTATGTCTCTCTCCATTGCTTTCTCCCTTCTCCTTCGCTCCTCCTCCCTCTCCCCTCCCCCCTCTCTCTCTCTCTCTCTTCTATTTATTGAGCCTGATTTGTGTATATGTTTCACGTCATTCGTATCGCATCAACAGGTCACGTGTGTTGTAGAGACCAGGGACTCAGAGCACGCTAAGAAGTTTGAGGGGGTCATCCGAGATCAGTACCCCACGTGTCATTTTTGCCATGAGTAACAATATTGTGAAGATGATGTTGAAAAAAAAAGAATTCCTAAATGATATGTTCATTTAAAGTTGTGTAAATTATTTTACGAGATAGATTCTAATTATATATTAAAAAATATTTGTTAAATTTGTTTAATTTAGGCTAAAAGGAACAGTTTAGAAGTAATGTTATTTTTATTTGATTTTTATTTATTGTAGATGTGGCCTAATTTTATATAATATCAGTGGCGTGAAACATTATATAATTATAATTTAATTTGTATGGCTATTTTATATTGTGCATATTTACATTTTCAAAAAAAGCATGTTATTTTTTCAAAAAATTATATGATAACATTAATATTTTTCTTTTTATGAAATTTCTCCAATTATAATTTTTAAACTATGAATATATAATTTATTTGTAATTGTATGAATACATAGTTAACAGTCAATAATCACAGTAGACATAAATTATAATATTCAAATAAATTATAGTTTGAAATTTATGTTCAATAGAGCAGCTGTAGGAAAAAGAACCAGATAAAAAATGTTTATTTTCACGAGGAATTATGTTACTATTCTTTTTGGACGATGTATTTTGACCAATTGACCTGGAGCTATCTTTATGTAAAGCGAAATCTATTGACCTGCTAAAATGTTCATTTTATTTGTACAAGGACCTCTTTAGACGTGAAATTTAAAAAAAAAAAAATATTTATTATCTTTTATTGAAAGCACTGGTAAACCAAAAATAATAACCAACTTTTTGTAAAAGAAACAATTTTGCCTAAAGCAATAATCTTTATACAACACAGCAGTTGTTAATTGCGGGAAACCGTTAAGCTAATTTGAGCTGAAATTATTTAGTTTTTGAGCGTATTTTCGATACATTTTTTGCAATTTTCAGTTTAGGATTTAATTATTTTAACACACGTTTTGATAAAGAACATTCTTGTTTTCTTGAATACATGAAATATTATCATGAAATTTAGAATGTTTATTCTTTGTTATGGAATCTTTAAGCGTATTTTCAAAGCTATGTATGCTAACTTTAAGTTTTAGTACACGCTGGAAGAAATATGCACATATAACAATTGTAAAAAATAAAATCCATATCGATGAATGGATTGTTCCTCCGACGAAATCGAAAAGAACTTTGCAAACATCGAAACGGTCTCCAGATCCCTGTAAAGCTATGACATGGGGAGTGGACCGTTCACAATGGGTGACACTCTCCTCTCCATATAAAAGGGGCTGGCATTTTTAGGCTAAGTGGATTTTTTTTTTTGTTTGTTGCTTGGGAGGGCGCGGCAAAAATCTTGCTCCATTCTGAAGGCACCAACCCTAGCTACGCCACTGCTGTAAAGTTGTATTTCTTTAAAATGTGAACACTATGTAGGGGTCTATTAACAAAAAATATGTTTTTACATCCTTAAATTAAAAATTGTACCAAGCTAACGTTTAAAAAGAATAATACCACATACTGATTAGAGAGGGATGTGCCTTCATTTAAATTGTACTTCACATTTATCAGGACCTTTATTTCCTGGCATCACTGTGTTAATTTGAGGACGATGTGAATAATAAGGCCTGGGACAAAAATGCGTAGTTAACCATCAACGGATTGGAGACTACGACTGACTTCGGTATTTCAAATTGTGTTTCCATGTTTCCTTGACAAATATACTTGGCTTATTTAAATTAATTTTTACACTTATATCCACCATTTCTTAACTTTTTAAATTTTTTTTTTCTGTGATTGTTAGGATTTTGAAATATATCTTTACCATATAATCCTCGTGAAATAATCTATTCCCTAATTAAACAAAAAATTATAATAAACGATTTTAACTTTAATAGACGTGACGAAATATAAATTACCATGCTGTCGACGTCATGCACACACGTGCTATTGGCGCCATATTGGTTTAATAGATCATAATAATAATAAAAATAAAGTTTACTAGTTATAGCCCGCCAAACATTGGTGGTAGCAATGCGTGAACTTCCCATCTACTAAAGTTACTTGAGACGATTTCATTTTACGAAAAGAAAATATTACGCACCAAACGCAATTGCGTTATTTAAAAAAAATATATATCATATATAGCGCAGTTATCGGGAATTATATTTTGCGCGCCAGTGAGCTCATTATTGCACCACACTCTGGCATATCTATAAATAGCCTGCGTGGTGCTTGAACCGTGTTGGTGTTTGACCTTTGCTGGCCAATTATAGATAGAGATTTGAAAATCAAGCTTCATCCCCAAAGGCTCGAAGCGCGCTACAAAGTCAACAATATTAAAAGAGAAATGAAAAAAAAATTGTATTATATTACATTGAAATACAAAATACAAAGATAGGAGTAGAGTTATATATGAAAAGATGCTTCCTCAACATCATAAATTGTAATTGATTTTTTAAAGAAATAAAATATGTATAATTTATATAAGATAAATAATTTGGTTTTGTAAAAGTATAATTTGAACTTAAAAAATAATATTTGAAGTGTTTAGAGCGTGCACAATTTTAAAATTACAAATCAATTTTGTTATCTTCATTAACACTAGCTTGTCTTTAAATGTCAATAAAATATGTATGCTAAACATATGTTTTCTGTTCATTTATTTAATACAATGTTGTTTTTTAAAGCTACGACTTGTAATTTGTCATTAATGTTAATAGATATAATTATCACTTTCAATTTTTACGAAAGTTAATACAGATATGGATTTTAAATATTTATATTTTATAGATTTGTCAAATGCCCAATACTAATAGAGTATCATGGGGGGCCTTACTAGGTTAGCTTAGCTTTAGAAATGATAAAAGAACAGAAAAGAAGACGAAGAAATATTGTTTTGATCAATTCACACTTCTGGTTATATTTTTGTACACGCAACTCACTTAGTTATAGTTTTGATGATATCACTCACCTGGTTATATGTTTTTTATCTATTCATTCACATGATTATAGTTTTGATCATTTCACACAGCTGGTTATAGATTTTATTAATTCACACCCCTCGTAATAATTTTGATAAATTCACTCAACTGCTTTTAGCTTTGATTAATTTACAAACTTGGTTACGGTTTTGATCAATTCACACACCTGTTTAAAAATTTCCCTGGAAGATCCCAACCTTTAGGTTTAGGCCATGCACACAAAAAAAGGGAAAATAAGAAAAAAAAAAACAACAAATTAAAATCCTATATTAAGCTATTTGTTAAAATATGAAAAGAATGAGTTATAATTTTAAAAGAAATAAAATTGATTTAACTTCTATGTAGTCACAGTAAAGTAACAATAAGAAACAAGTTATATCACTGTGAATAGTATTTAAATTTTGAAATAAATATTCAACTAATAAAAAAAAAGGTATTGCCATTCTCAAGCAACCCCTGACATTTCGTCAGACAATCCCCACAGTTTGATACCCACTTTCCTAACTCATAAACATAACAAATCAAACATGGAGCGGAGCTTCGCTAAATGCTTTGGTATCGATGGTCACTCGTTGGAAGTTTTCATTTATAATATCACCGAAGTTATCCTTCCTTCAGCTTTATTTATTAAAAAAGAATGCTAGATAAAACTTAAAATGATCGAATTTTGTGACAGAATTAAGACCTATCCCAAACACAAATACTTTGGCTACTCGATATCATCATCCAGTCAGCGTGTGACATGAACTTTTCAATATAAATAGAAAATGCCATAGCCAGAACCAAAGATATGCATATTGTCCGATAAAGACAAATTACACAACATTCGCAACAAGTTCAATATTATTTTTACAGCTCTGCATTTTCATTTTGCATGTATTTAGTTTCGCACCAATTGCTGGGCAGCTTTCTGTTATTATTAATTATTGAATTCAGGTAGATGTGCAAGAAATCCTCTAAAAATGTATCTACGTTTCATTTCACCCCATTGGCTGGACCACATACACAATGATAAGGTGACTGAACACATACACAATGATAAGGTAACTGAACACATACACAATGATAAGGTCACTGAACACATACACAATGATAAGGTAACTGAACACATACACAATGATAAGGTAACTGAACACATACACAATGATAAGGTAACTGAACATATACACAATGATAAGGTAACTGAACACATACACTATGATAAGGTAACTGAACACATACACAATGATAAGGTAACTGAACACATACACAATGATAAGGTAACTTAACACATACACTATGATAAGGTAACTGAACACATACACTATGATAAGGTAACTGAACACATACACAATGATAAGGTAACTGAACACATACACAATGATAAGGTAACTGAACACAAACACTACGATAAGGTAACTGAACACATACACAATGATAAGGTAACTGAACACACACACTATGATAAGGTAACTGAACACATACACTATGATAAGGTAACTGAACACATACACAATGATAAGGTAACTGAACACATACACTATGATAAGGTCACTGAAAACATACACAATGATAAGGTAACTGAACACATACACAATGATAAGGTAACTGAACACATACACAATGATAAGGTAACTGAACACATACACTATGATACCGGGTGGGATAATACTCGTTTATCCGAGTCAGGAACATAGATCACTTCCCCCCTCCCCTCCGTACGTGGGGAAAGTGGAACTATCCCCAGCCCCTAGATCTGTGGGTCGCGACCCCCTTTCACGGGGGTCGCCTAAGACCAACGGAAAACACATATACTCTACAGTTGTAAAGCATCAACGAAAATAATTTTGTTGTTGGAGGTTGCCACAACATAAGGAACTGTATAAAAGGGTCACGTCATTAGAAAGGTTGAGAACCACTACCCTAGACCTTGGTAAATTCTCTAAATGTTGCTTTTTATTTAATTGGAGAGTTGACTATGAAACTCAATAAAAATTTAACTCAGACTATATATATAGTAACCAACTCCGTGCTGATTTTAAACAACATTATTTTTTGGCAAGGTGCAGGAAAATGGGCAATTAGAGCCTCACATATTCCTACAGCTTGGGCGTCCAGAAACTGTTTGCTCGACCCTGTCCCAGCATCAGATCATTTTGTAATAGCTTGTTGTATAGAACAATAGATATGGGCGGCTATTGGAACCTGACCCCTACTTCAACTCTTTGTCTGCTCTTTCTCCTTCCTTTCATGCTCTACAATAAGATTTACAACGTACTTGGAAACACTCTTGTGATGTTATTTTATTGCATTTAAAATAGCTTATGCATGAATAATAATTTGGATATTAGATTGTGCAAAAAATAAGTACACATTTCATAATCATGTAAGGCAACTGACATTGTTGCCCCCCCCCCCCCCCACCCTTTTAAAAAAAAAAAAAAAAACGTTCTGAGTACATCCGATACGATTACCTGACATACAATTTGTGTCTGTACCGTGGATCCTTGTTTCGATGTTTCACTAAACAAATCTTTCAGTGCAATGACAAAGGAGTAGTCTGAAAAGGGTCATGATGTGAAGAATTATAAGCGTGGATACTTTGATGTTGACAAATTTGTGAATTCATTATTATAGCATGAATAATCTAATGTTTAAGATGATTAAGTTTGCATTGAGAATGAAACTGGATGTAAAACCTTAGGTGCAAGAAACGTTGGTTATAAATACACAAATACCTGTGTTTGTCGAGATGGCACAAGGATATAAGTAGTTAATGGCAACAAAATATATATTAAAAATGTGCCTCGACCTCCAAAAAAAGACACAAACGGTGCCAGAAATGGAGTCTGATAATTGACCATGTATTTAGCCAAAAATCAGACCCACTCGTCCGAGTTCAATACAAACAAGTTTTTATTTACAAATGTGTTGTTTTGTTGTTTTTTTCTATTTATTATATGCATTGTATCCCAACACCTGTGTTTTATCACTACATATCAGCTTTGTGCAGCATGCATTAGAATTCGTTCCTTTTTTTGTTTTTGTTTCAAAAAACAGTGTTCTGGGGGGAAAAGGGGGGGGGGCAGGGAAACGGCGCCGCCAAGTGTTTGAGGGACAGCGAACCGACCCCCTGATCGAAACGTTTAAGAATCCATGGTATAAGCCAAGGCTGTGTCAATTTTTTTTCAAGGCGGAATAATTCGACACTATGGCAGAAAATAAATTAGTTCCTCCATTACTAGCTTTATTTTCAATGCTCACCGCACACTGTGTCCTTCATGTGTTTCTTTAATAAGTCTTATAAATACACTAGGCTGCGGTATAAGGAAGCACTTATTTTAGACAAGAGACAAAAAAGAATTTCCGATGTTAGCTGATGGCTATAAATATAATTTGAGATCATTTCTCAGTAAAACAGTGATTTGGGGAATTATTTTTTTCAAAAGTCTACGTTCTACTTGAGAACATTTCAATAGTATCTGAAATCATGTACTAAAATAACAATTAGAAGAAAATAATATTCCACGGCGCGCCTCATCTGCTGGGCGCTACCGTAAAGGAGTTCATTGAGGCAGGCTTCCGGATTCCTACCGTCGGCCCCCATCCCACTATTCGGACACGTGACCACCAAGTGGGCTACTGTCTAGTCCACACAGTCGGCACAATGGTTCCCTTCTGTTGTCGAGTCGGTGGAGGTAACTGCGCGTCGCGCAGTGCCCAGTTCTCATCTGCGTGATAAGGCTTTGTTCTCCACGACTAAGTTCCCACCAGGGGTCACTTTTGCTCGGCTGCTGCATTTTCTGGTAAAGCTGTCGTCCAGTGGCCACCGTGTCCCACCTTCTGTGCCATTTCTCCTTGAAATGGTCTTTTACCCAGGCCGTGACTCCCAGCTGAGTCATGGGTTTGTTTGGTTGAGGTAGGGCAGTGCCTTCTTTGGCTAAGAAATCCGCCCTGTCAGGAGGCGACGCCTCTAAGTGCAAAGCGATAAACTGTAAGACTACCTTAGAGCCATGTGCATGGATGGAGCCTACTGTTTCCAGAACAGCTGTAACCATTTTTGATCCCACTGATCCCCCCCCCCCCATGTGTTCGAGAGCAGAACGAGAGTCGGTGAAGACCACAACGTCCGGGAAGGAATTTCTTTTCGCTAGCCGTTGGTGAACCCTCTTGAGAGCTACCAGTATCGCTTCGATTTCCACATCGAGGCTCGTTGCATTACTTCCGCTTGGGCCGGATAGCTCCTCGGGTGGGGCTATCTCTGCGGGATACTGGATGGGGGCACCGTAGCCACTACGCTTTTCCCTCGCAAAGCACGAGCCGTCTGTGAAGACTTTAACCAGGCTGTTCGGGTAGCTTCAATCGTGCGTCGTACAGCCTCTGATGGTTCTAGTTGAGGACTGTTTTTGCTGGCTTTGGTGTCAATCATGTCCAGTCGAATGTCTGGCCGGGAGAGGCTTTTGTGAGGTCCCCGCGCTGGGATCACTTTCACTTTTTCCCTGTTTCCGGGTAAAATTACGTCTTCTTCAAGACTGTGCACCGTGTCCATGAAGGATGGTCTCTTCAATCTGGACTTTTTTACCCATTTTTCCTGTAATTGGAAACAGGGTTCTTCCCTTTCCATGCATCGGTAGCGTTCTACCATCGTAAGGACTGCCTTCTCCCGCCTGACTTCGAGCGGTTCGACATTGGCCATGACCTCCACCGCCGCCGAGGGTGTGGTTCGTATTGCCCCGCATACAAACCTTAGAGCTCGGTTTTGGATGCGGTCCAGTTCCTCTAGAGCCGTGCGGCTCGCAAAGGTCTGGACGGGCAAACTGTAGTCCATAGTTCCCCTCACACTGCTGAGGCAAAGCGAACTCAACAGTCTTGCGTCTGCGCCCCATCTAGTGCAAGCCAACTTTTTCACCAAGCTCAGTTTTTGCAAAGCTTTGGCGCACAGTTCGTGTACATGGTTGTGAAGTCGGAGTTTCTGGTCCAACTTTACCCCCAAGTAAACTGGTGTCCTGTCCCATACCAAATCTTTCCCGTTTATGGAGAGTTTTACATCTACCTTAAGCGCCTTCCTTCCATTCGTGAACTTAGAGTACACCGTCTTCTCGGTGTTCACAACCATTTTCCACCGTCTCGCATAGTCTTCGATGCTATGCAGATCATTCTGCAGCCGGTTCTGCAGATGGTTGATGTCCTTGCCGGAGGTCCAAATTACTAAATCATCCGCGAACATCGCGTTATCGGAAACTAAGCCCTCTTGCAAGTCGTATGCGTACGCCAAGAACAAAGTGCAGCTGAGGGCGGATCCCTGAGGGAGTCCGTCCTCCAGAGCAAGCCGCCTCGACAGACTATTGCCAACCTGTGAGGAAGTCCGTCACCCACGCGGACATTTTTCCAGAGATTCCCAGTTTCTGGAATTTGTACATGAGGCCTGCGCGCCATACTCGGTCATACGCTTGCTTGAGGTCAAAGAAAACTGCTACCGTGTGATTTTTCTTTTGGAGCTCGTCGGTCATGGACTTAACAAGACGGATCACCTGGTCCATGGGCTGGCGACCCTTACGGAAGCCACCTTGCGTCGGTGGTAGGCACTTGTTACTCTCCAAGAACCAGTAGAGTCACCCATTACCATTCGCTTGGCCACTTTTTCCACACAAGACGTTAACGATTATCGGCCTAAAGCTAATCGGTAAATGGCCTGGTTTACCTTCCTTAGGTATGGGAACCACTATGGCCTGCTTCCACACTTTCGGTAACATACCTGTAGTCCAAGTTCAGTTAATGAGAGCCAGCAGAAGTTCTCTCCCCAGTTTACCCAGATGGGTTAACATTTCATTGTGAACTTTGTCTGGTCCTGGTGCTTTCGCCGCCAAGCACGTATCAAGAGCGCTGCGCAATTCTTCCATTGTGAATGGGGTTGTGAAAATCTCGGAGTGGGGTCTAGTGCGCTGGATACGAGCTCCCTTTTTGCTCTGACGGCGGATCTCTCGATGCTCTTGGGTCCCTCTTGCCTTCTTGTTCACTTTGGCGAAGTGAACGTTGAGCACATTTGCCCTTTTTTCGTCGCTCGCCTCGACGCCTTTGCCTGATAGTAATGGTTGCGGCTTTTTGGCCTTCCCCGCACCAGAGAGACTCCCGAGCAGATTCCACACTTTCCGACCGTCTTGGAGATCAAGTTTTTCACATGCACTTACCCACTTCGATTTTTTCGCCTTCTGAACAGCGCCCCGGACTTCAGCCGTAAGGCGATTGTAGCCTGCACGAGCAGCAGGTGTTTTCTTTCTCGCGGCTTCTTTCCGAGCTTTTGCTCTTTGCTTCACGAGTTTCTCAAGCTCTTTGTTCCAAAAAGGCTTGTACGGTCGCTTCCCGATCGTTCTCGGGATCGTCTTACGGGCGACCTCGAGGATAGCGCCATTAAACCTCTCGAAAGCAACATCTAAGTCTGAGTCGGCCAAGTCGACTGCAATTAGTCCGAGCTTGGTCTCGCACTGAATTTCAAAATTTTGCCAGTTGGCTCTTCGGAAGAGCCAATGACGCTTTTCACATTTGGTTTTAGCCTGTCCCAAGTCAATCTCCAGTAATATGGGCAGATTGTCGCTCCCAATTTCCTCCAGTACACTAAGATTATGATGTCCCGCGAGATCAGCGGACACGAGCGTCAGATCTGGCCTAGATTCCGTTCCGTGGCCGTAGTGAAGAAGAGTGAGTATGCTCTTCTCGTCCTGGAGTCGGATAAGATTTGTTTCGAGACAGACCTCTTCCACGTGCCTACCGGAGACGTTTCTCTCCGGATAACCCCACATGGGGGATTTGGCATTAAAGTCTCCTGCAATAATAGTCCGTTTAAAGATCGTCTCCCCGTGGGTAGGGATCGGAATCGCATTGCTTGGAGAATTATAAACGTTCGTCACGGCGAACGTTTTCACACATATGGTGACTTTTACCGACAACGTGTCAGTATTGGCGTAGCGTTTGGACTCAATGACCTCCACCGCGAGATCATTTCTAACCGCTGTGGTAATGCCTTGGCAGCGGTCACACTTACAATGGTATAGTGAGTAACCATTAATGTGAAACGGCTTGTCGTGGAGCAACGTTTCCTGGAATAGACCTACGTCCACTTTACGTTCGTGGAGTAATCTGGTTACTTCGTGCGACTTCTGCCTGATACCACACACATTCAACTGGAGCACAACCAGGGAATGTTTAAGGTGTCCCGTGCCACCTTTTCGATCTCGAACAGTCTCTTTTTGGCCTCGAGCGCGCCTGTCGAGCGTCACACGCGCGAGAGGGGGCGCCTTCCCCATGGGGACATCCATGGGGAGAGGATGCAGTCCATGAACCGCATCTGTAGCTTTACTCGGTCCCACCCAGTCTCCCAACAGTGGGTATCGAGGGCCTTTTGAGGAAGCCACGGTCGGCGGGGAAGGATCTTGTCCAAGCCCCCCAGTCAAACCTGCGTAAATGATTTGAGAGACATGTCCATGAGTAATATTTGGTTTGAGCAGAAATCCTGCCCCCATTGAGGGAGGGGCCTTGCGTTGCCCCCCCCCCCCTTGCTCAGTGGGTCTTTCGGTCGGGACGTACAAGCAGTGTGATCTACAAACCTGCGTAAATGATTTGAGAGACATGTCCATGAGTAATATTTGGTTTGAGCAGAAATCCTGCCCCCATTGAGGGAGGGGCCTTGCGTTGCCCCCCCCCCCTTGCTCAGTGGGTCTTTCGGTCGGGACGTACAAGCAGTGTGATCTTTAGCTTCGGGATTGGAATCCGTACTAGTCTTCCACGCCACGTAGAGGCAGATCACGTGTAACACCACCACGAGCTAGGTGATGTGACTTTCCCCCAGTCAAGCACCAGCCATCCTAAGGGAAACTCGGAAGACTATTGGTACTAAGAGGATGAATAGGATAACTCCTATTGATGGTGACTATCACATTATGGTTCAATGAGATAAAGCATGGTTCAATTAGATAAAGCATGGTTTAATGAGATACTGCATGGTTCAATGAGATAAAGCATGGTTCAAGGAGATGAAGCATGGTTCAATGAGATAAAGCATGGTTCAGTGAGATAAAGCATGGTTCAATGAGATAAAGCATGTTTCAATGAGATACTGCATGGTACAAAGAGATAAAGCATGGTTCAATGAGATGAAGCATGGGTCAATGAGATAAAGCATGGTTCAATGGGATAAAGCATGGTTCAATGAGATAAAGCATGTTTCAATGAGATAAAGCATGGTTAAATGAGATAAAGTATGGTTCAATGAGATACTACATGGTTCAATGAGATACTGCATGGTTCAATGAGATAAAGCATGGTTCAATGAGATACTACATGGTTCAATGAGATACTACATGGTTCAAAGAGATAAAGCATGGTTCAATGAGATACTGCATGGTTCAATTAGAGAATGTTTTCGTGAGATGTGAAGAGAAATACTTTCCAAAGGTATTTCACCCCGTCCCCTCGCCTCCATACCCCTTCCCCGTGAGACGCGGTAACGCCCTGTCATCATGTCACGCTTATATTTAGGCGCCACGAAGCTGACCCATGTTTAGAAAGCCCTCTTTTAATGTACGGTACAACTCATGCACCTGTGCGACTGCCAACTGCAAAGTTCCACAAATCGTCTTTGAAAGCCGTTCTAACTTTACAAACATGTACAAGAAACGTGTACAAAGCAGAAAACGAAAAGTTTTAAGGACATAATGAATAAACCACGCAAACTGTTCAAAAAAAAATAGACTTCTATAAATGACTTCGGGGTGGAGACATGGAAATTTCAGAAGAGACACGGCTATTTGTTCGACACGTGAGATTTTGCCATAATTGTATTGGTCTAATAGCTAAACTGGATGTAAATAAATATGTCAGTGGCGTATGAAGGGGTTTGGAACGGGGGGGGGAACCCCTGGCAGCACTTTTAAACAATTATTTAAAGGAGGGCGACATTTCGACCCACAACAGATTTTTTTTTTGGTGGGGGCAGCAAAATTCACCCCCCCCCCCGCAACATCGGTCACTAAACTTCGCATCTTTTCTTCTTTATTTTGCCCCCCTCCCGCCTTTCCACTCTTCGCTGTACTCACTCAACAATTCCTAACACCCAAGGGAGGGGCTTTTATCACCCCCTCGCCCCTTAGTGATGGATGTCAACCCCTTTCCACCAACTCTTAAATATTTAAGTTGGTAAATTTTACATTGTGGTTCATGCCGGTATTGGTTCTGGTGTTTAATTCGGGAGTTCACTTTGAGTACATATCCCCTTTTTTCGACTAGCCCATATAAAAAATGTAATTAGAAAAACAAGTTATTAAGTAATTGTATTGATTTCTTTCGCTTACCAATTTTGTAATCTCGAGAAATTGAAAATGCAGGTATGGGGGGGGGGGGGATTTTTATAACCCGCACCCATATTAGAAACAACTGCTTTCATTCCACCCCCTACCCCTGTGTAGGCGCCCCTCCTAACACCCCTGACTCAGTAATCGTTTTAATATGAACATTCCCCTCTGGATCATATCATGAACGTCTTCTAAAAATTTAATATTTCAATTTTAGTTCTAACAAGGACGCAAAATAAAATAAACATATCAAATTAATAATTTATAGGAATAAACAGATGAACTCTAATTATTATTTTTCCAGATATTGGTTTATGGTAAAAATGTCTCCCGTTTCTTGTTTCCACAGCTTTGGGGTGATGACATTTTCTAGAAAGGCGAGACACTAACACTATAACTGTACACTTAACAAAATAAGTTGTCGGGTTTGTTTTTTTTTGGTTACCTTTGAAAGTGAAAAATGTAAGTGTGAAATACAGTGTTTTATGTCATGTCAAATGTTACAAGGAAAGAATGGGTGTTCAATAAATTATTTTGTATTGTGTCAAATGTTACAAAGAAAGAATGGGTGTTAAATAAATTATTTTGTATTGTATCAAATGTTACAAAGAAAGAATGGGTGTTAAATAAATTATTTTGTATTGTATCAGATGTTACAAGGAAAGAATGGGTGTTAAATAAATTATTTTGTATTGTATCAGATGTTACAAGGAAAGAATGGGTGTTAAATAAATTATTTTGTATTGTATCAAATGTTACAAGGAAAGAATGGGTGTTAAATAAATTATTTTGTATTGTATCAGATGTTACAAGGAAAGAATGGGTGTTAAATAAATTATTTTGTATTGTATCAAATGTTACAAGGAAAGAATGGGTGTTTAATAAATTATTTTGTATTGTATCAAATGTTACAAGGAAAGAATGGATGTTAAATAAATTATTTTGTATTGTATCAGATGTTACAAGGAAAGAATGGATGTTAAATAAATTATTTTGTATTGTATCAAATGTTACAAGGAAAGAATGGATGTTAAATAAATTATTTTGTATTGTATCAGATGTTACAAGGAAAGAATGGATGTTAAATAAATTATTTTGTATTGTATCAGATGTTACAAGGAAAGAATGGATGTTAAATAAATTATTTTGTATTGTATCAAATGTTACAAGGAAAGAATGGATGTTAAATAAATTATTTTGTATTGTATCAGATGTTACAAGGAAAGAATTGATGTTAAATAAATTATTTTGTATTGTATCAAATGTTACAAGGAAAGAATGGATGTTAAATAAATTATTTTGTATTGTATCAGATGTTACAAGGAAAGAATGGATGTTAAATAAATTATTTTGTATTGTATCAGATGTTACAAGGAAAGAATGGATGTTAAATAAATTATTTTGTATTGTATCAAATGTTACAAGGAAAGAATGGATGTTAAATAAATTATTTTGTATTGTATCAGATGTTACAAGGAAAGAATGGGTGTTAAATAAATTATTTTGTATTGTATCAAATGTTACAAGAAATGCATGTGTGGAACGTTTTTTCAACGTATGCGTAAGGAATATTATGTTAATTACGTTCTTGCGTGGAACATGTGTAAATGTAACAATGAAAGATTGTAACGAAAACAATAACAATTATTTCGTCTACTTTTGTCATCACAGTAAAAAAATAAATACGATAACAATTATTTCGTCTACTTTTGTCATCACAGTAAAAAAATAAATACAATAACAATTATTTCGTCTACTTTTGTCATCAGAGTAAAAAAATAAATACGATAACAATTATTTCGTCTACTTTTGTCATCACAGTAAAAAAATAAATACGATAACAATTATTTCGTCTACTTTTGTCATCAGAGTAAAAAAAAAATAACTGCTAAAAAAAAAAAGAACTTAATGCGTAGTTTTAACTAAGTGGATGTTGCTCGTCTTTCGTACGCTGATGACTAAAGCAATTATTCCACTTGAGTAGTAGCTTTGTCTTAAGCCGTTTTTTGTTTCAAGTGAAGGTGAGTTGCTAAATTCCTCAGCCTCACTCTGTCCTTCTTGACTAATTGATCCGATGGACAGAATTCGTCAAGAAGACTGGAAATAGACCAGGATGCAGTATATGACCAGGTGTGTGTGTTTTGTTTTGCTCTTTATGCGTTCTACGCAGCGGAGTAGTCGGAATTTTCAACTCTTTCCATGTCACCTCCCCATGACGCCTCCCATGACGCCTCCCCATGACGCCACCCCATGCCGTACCCCATGACGCCTCCCCATGACGCCACCCCATGACACCAACCCATGACGTCTCCCCATGACATCTCCTCATGACGTCACCCCATGATGTCAACCCATGACGTCTCCACATGACGTCACCCCATGATGCCAATCCATGACGTCACCCCATGACGTCACCCCATGACACCTGCCCATGACGCCACCCCCATGACGCCTGCTCATGACGTCACCCCATGACGCCACCCCATGACGTCTCCATGGCAAAAGTGGATAGAAGAAGAAATTCAGCTTGTCAAAAAAATGTTTTAGTTGCAGTCAAATCATTTGGAAATAATTTAATCAAGATTGTAAAGTCGCTTTTTTAAGTCAAAGAGCTTTGATGGCTTTCCAACTTGGGTCGCACAGGTAACGACAGTGTCCAGAATACTAAACTAGACTGCAGGGAATCCATCCTGCTACCTCGTACTGCTCACGTGCCACATACAAGGTGAGATTGACATGCAGTCGGAGATTACTTCCTTTCCCTTCTATTCTTTTATGATGATCAAGGATTTTCCCGATCTCTTTCCCTAGTAAACTGTACAGCAGAGAATACTATGACGCTTTTTTTGAGAATGCTATCCCTCTATTTTAAGAATGCTGTGTCGATATTTTAAGAGCAGGGCGCATAGTTTGATTAGTTTACGCCTTAATATCCACGATAGGGAATTCAGCTTCCCCCAAACCGGTCTATTATTATCTCACAAATCGGTCTATTATTATCTCACAAATCGGTCAAGTAATGAAGTCTAAACTTTGCATCACGCACCATTAAAACAAATTTCCCTCATCACAATATTTTTTCCCGAGAAATGGTGATTCTTGAAAACTCACATCTTCGAAAAAAATTATATGTCAGTGCTGCCGATACCAAAATAGAATCCCACTGCAGTATAAATACAGACAGTTAATTGTTACAGTAGCAGCTGGTTGAATTACCATACTTTGGAAAGCTCGTCTTAACAGTGATTACCGTTTGACTTCCCTGAATCATAAGGTACTTTTGCTGTAAACAAACAAAAAATTAAAAATCCAAATTAATATTTCAAATGGAATGATCTTTGTCATTATGCTAGGTTGTTTGACTTCTCAGCCTTCACGGGCATGATGTTGTATGTGTATTCATCAATTTGAAAGTTTGGTAAGCTAAGATATATTCAGAGTATTGGCATATTTCTCATAGTACGAATGTCGTGTGTTCTATCTGTTTACCTATTAGTGATACCACGGTGCTCTTAAGTCAATATCTCATAATATGACGTGGTGTGAGGTAAGGCCAACATTCTATCCGATCATCTGCTAGGGATAAGACATAGCTTTTAAGTCAATATCTTAAATTGGTTCTTGTTATGACATCATGGCCACTTTCTATCTGTTTACCTACTAGTGAAAACACATTGCCCTTAAGTCAATATCTCATGATGGTTTCTGGTGTGAGGTCAGACTAACATTCTAATAAGATGGATGGGCTATGCAAAACTTTCTTGGCGAGATCACCTGTGACAAGTAAAAAAAAAGAAAGAAAATGTCTTTTGTATGTTTACACAAATGTCGAAGAGGCTTAAAATACTTCTCGAAAATATAAATGATACTGTCTTTTACTTCATCCTTAGTTGGAGATAATAGTCACAAACGGGTTAAAGTCTAAGTTAATAAAAAAAAAAAACTTCATTAGAAGCACCCATTTCATCAGTCGAGGGTTCTCGGTTGATAATAGATGTTTGGGTAAGCGTGGAGAGGAAAGTAAAGTAAGAGAACGACGACCGTGTTATCTCTGCCTACATTTTGCATCAATTCCACAATTCCGTTTTGTTGTACATATAGATGTCGGGCAATAGGAAATTCAAACTATTTCTTAATATAAGTCTTACAATAAAAAAGATATGGTCTTTACCTGGATGACCTTGAGGCTTATCTCGTGCTGGGGTATTTAAATAAAGTTCCCATTGCTCGACACTCCTGGGAAAATCGATATATCTCAGAATGATATTCTATGGAATTGCTTCTTCACGTCTGGACGTGACGTCACGATGATTTACACTCATCATTATATCATCATTATTTTCATTTTTAAACATAACATAAGCAAACAAACAAAGAGTTCCTGAAGTCTGTTCTTCAAAATAGTTTCTTATGTTTGCAAATATCGGGAAAGTCGAAATCGGTGTTGTTTTATGCGTTTATGCGATGATTTCATGAATAAAAATAGTGATCATCTTTATATAGACATGTGTAATGCTGTTGTTTTACAGCACAAATATTTATACCAACTGGCATAATAATACGGCTGACGCCCAGACGATACGTATATATTCAGGAGGTACAGTGTTGAAAGGGCCATAAATTGTGTTGGCTGCAAAATTTGGAGTCTCAAAAGTGTTCAATCTTTTATCTTAGACTTAATCATATACAGAATTCATTCTTCAGACCAAGGAGGATTGTGTCAATCATCTGTCTCCGAAATCTGTTGCTGCTTTCTGCTGCCTGAAAATCGAACCGGAAGCTAAAACCAAATCTGTTGATTTGATGCGGAAAGTCAAACTGGCTGTCAAACACTTAACGTAAGACAACACGTACTTCATTCTTTAGAATTAGATGTATATTATTTAGATTAATATTTTCGCGAACATTTCTATCAAAAATTAATTCGAAAAAAAAACCTAAAACATCAAACAATTCTAATAGAATGAGAAGAGTCTAGAGTTGAAAAGGTTCAATACTAACGCAATAACTTAGGTAAGATTTTAGTAAGACTCTCAACCGAAATGAGCACAAGTGAGATTTACTAAAAAAAAAAAATCACAGAAATCACGTGATACGGAACTGGCAGCATTGAGTGGACTACGCCTATATATCAATGTTACATGTAGACAACCGAACGCGCGCTGTTGTTGACGGTGGTGCACATATATGTGCGCCATTAAAGTGACGTCGGCGTTTGTTTGATGTCTTAAAACTAATGAAATCGACCAATGTCCAAGTTCTGTCAGATTCTGAGTAATGTGGTTTTAAAGGGCCACAGCTCGTTTTTTCGGGTGTTAATGATTTCGATTGTAATTGATTTTAAATCTAACAATGATCCTCGGTTATTGTGTTCAAACTTTGATGAAATTATCTTCAAAAGAATAAATAATAATAATACGGTAATAATAATAATAATAATAAAATAAAATCAATTAATTAATGGAGAAGATTTCTTAATTTTAAAAAAAATTTTTGTCCTAAACTAAATTTCGTTTAAAAAAAAAAAATGATGACATCATTTAACCAAACTCCTCATTTCAGTTTGATGCCGTATCAAGTTAGTGCGAAAATTCGCTCAGATCTAACCTGCATTTGTAGTAGTAGTAGTAGCAGTTCAACTACTAGTTGTTGTTGTATGAAGGAGTGAATCGATCCAAAGGCAGAACTGCAAGGTAAGTTCCTGGTGTGACTGAAAAGATAAGGAATTTCCTAAGTTGTTAGCAAATATATTTATTTTCTATCATTAAACACATAAAGAGCAAAAAAAAATGGTTGTTTTCTTATTGGTCTCGGTAGAAACGCTACGACCAGGAAAAAAAAAAGTTGGGCATTCTCTGGGAAGAAGACGAAGACTAGATAAAAAGCTCAAAAGTTCTAAATTTTGTAATGGATCGTTACTTTTCTAGGTTTATTGGAGGGGGGGGGTGAGACTTATTTAAGCAATTCGTAGAGAGAGAGAGAGAAAGAGAGAGAGAGAGAGAGAGAGAGAGAGAGAGAAGAGAGAGGGGAGAGAGAGAAGAGAGAGAGAGGAGAGAGAGAGAGAGGAGAGAGAAGAGAGAGGGGAGAGAGAGAAGAGAGAGAGAGAGAGGAGAGAGAGAGAGGAGAGAGAGAGAGAGAGAAAGAGAGAGAG
>CAXITT010000557.1:240207-309994 GCA_964033795.1 Lymnaea stagnalis
GAGAGAGAGAGAGAGAGAGAGAGAGAGAGAGAGAGATGAGAGAGAGAGAGAGAAAGTAGAGAGAGAGAGAGAGGAGAGAGAGAGAGGAGAGAGAGAGAGAGATTTAGTCATAAAAACTCAAAGGTTGCCGGGTTTAGAAGAGTTTTGGAAACACTCCGTTTTAGTCCAAATAAAAATATGCATTAGGAAATTTAAAAAAAAAAAAAAATTAATTAAATTTAATGTATGGACATGAAATACATTCTTCAGCGTTAAAGTTGTTTTGATCTGTAGCATTTAAAATCGCCATGAGTAACAGCGATTGCTGTGGTGTCAAGGGAGACTTTGGCAGCAAGCTGAGCTCCAGTGAGGCATGTCGACGTCCTCCCATGGATCAAGATCAAGATTCTTTTTTAGCACTCTGCGCAAACCCAGCGTGTGGCGCTCAACATGAGAGGAAAAAAGACGCGTGCTGTCCAAGTGATTTGAGCAACTCTGATCGGTGCGACATAAATAAAGATGGTTTCAGTAGATGTCGTGGGACCGTAGCTGTCAAAAACGGCATGAATGGCCATTGCGTAGCTGAAGATTTCAAACATCAGACATGCCACAAAATGCGTGGCGATGCTAAAGAGGAGAGCTGCTCACCTTCTGAGTGCGCCTCCGATGACCGTAACGAAGCAAAAGATTGCGCGGGCGATCCTTGTGAAGCTGCCTCATGTGGCAGAAGCGGCGGTCACGTTATCGGAGAATGCTGTGACCCGAATGTGGGTTCCCTAGCTGATTGTGTACAAAACGGACATTGTCCCTCAAGCAATAAAGATGTAATAACCAAAAAAGCAAATCAAGGATGCGATCGCAGATGTGAACGTGGTTTGAGAACGTCTGATCGGTGTGAACAAAGGGTGAAGGGGACAAGTCACTCCCCCACTCTGTCTTGTGAGAACGGCTGTGATCTGGCTGAAGAGAAGTCCTTCAAAGGGGACAAGACCAATGCTTGCGCCTCAAGCTGTTGCAGAGACAAAGTCTGTGAGAAAGAATGCGGCAGTCCCACGGAAGAACGATGCTGTGGAAATGATGTGAGAACTCCAGACTGTGGCGACGTCAAAGACGTCTATTGTGATCCGGAAAATCCCGTAATTATAAATTTCAAACAAATCTGTGAGGCTAGAGAACGCATTGCAAGCTACACAAAGAAAACACCATGTGAGGTAAGACTCTTAAAAGACCTGTATTTTTAATGAAATATTTAGGAACAATAAACTGTCACCAAATTCTATTTCACGGCTGAGATGTCACTCCATTGCTTGCTGTTAAATGAAATTTTAATATTAAATATTATAATTTTTTTATATCATTTACATTTAAAAAGGCTTAATCTTTAGGAAAGAAATTAATTTCTCATATTTTTCAGCGCTCTGACACCTTGTCTGAAGTTCTTGGACTACATCTGTTTTTTAAGAAGGACTTCATTCAGCCCACTGGCAGGTATCTGGCACGTCCAATTTAGTCATCAGTACATATTGCCGATCATTTATTTCTATTCTTATTTTATAAATTTGAAGTTAAATTCCTCTCCAGGGAAAAAGGCTATATTTATCCTGATATCTATTCTTCTTCTTCTTCTTCTTTATTTTAAGGGCCCACGAGCAATGAATTGATCATTCTGAATAACATTTATCATAGATTTGTAGAAATATAGAACAACTACAAAAATAAGAGCAAATATACACATAATAACCGTTATTGGGTTTTATTAATTGTATGAATATTGGGATCACAAACTTCATAAAAAAGACTATTTTGTGTAACAAGATTAACTGTTCGTAATACAATGTATAAATACTCGATCGATACAAAATCAATCACAGTAAATTTAGTTTTTAATGTATTTATAGTTATATATGTGAAGATAAGGCGAACAATGATCGGAGAATGAACGAATCCCAATGTGTTGTTCATAAGACAGAAGTTCATTGTGTTGTTCATAAGACAGAAGTTCAATGTGTTGTTCATAAGGGAGAAGTTCAATGTGTTGTTCATAAGACAGAAGTTCAATGTGTGTTCATGAGACAAAAATTCAATGTGTTGTTCATAAGACAGAAGTTCAATGTGTTGTTCATGAGACAGAAGTTCAATGTGTTCCACATGAGTCAAAAGTTCAATGTGTTGCACATGAGACAGAAGTTCAATGTGTTGTTCATGAGACAGAAGTTCAATGTGTTCCACATGAGTCAAAAGTTCAATGTGTTGCACATGAGACAGAAGTTCAATGTGTTGCGCATGCGTCAGAGGTTCAGTGTGAAGCACAATAGATAAAAGTTCAGTGCGTTCCACATGAGACAGAAGTTCCATGTTTTGCACATAAGCCAGAAGAGTACCGGTATTAAATATGAAGCAGAAAATAATAATTTCCAATTCAGATATTGTGTCATTTTACTAAAGTTTATAGAATTTTCGCTTTAATTTCAGTTTCAAAGTTCGAGGAGCGTTCAACGCACTGGCCCAGCTTTCAGAGGTAACAATGACATTTAGCCTCTATGTATTGTCTCTGTATAACTCTCTCTCACTCTACACATTCACACTCAACAAAATTTCGTAAAACAATCTTCACACACAATAAAATGCCTCAAGTTGTTAACACTAAATTAAGCGTAATCAATGGAGGGGTACATACAGGACTAGACAATATGAAATACAACACACAGAGTAGGGGAAAACGGTTACCGGAAATTCGATCGAAAGAAATTTCGTCGACGGAAATTTGATCGAACGGAAATTTGGTCGAATCTTCTTTTTTTTTTCAGTTCACACGTTAAAATTGTGCGTCAAATTTCTTTTTGTAAGCATTATTCTATAGATTAAAACAAAATAATCCGGATCAAATTTCCGGATACGGGGAAAACAGCAGAAAACAGCAGAAAACAGCAGACTTGATGACTAAGAAGCAGTTCTTATAGCAAAGAAGTATTTAAAAGAAGATATCACTTTAACATGGTATGATGAACGATTACATTGAAGTGTGTACTGCTTGTTCAGGACCAGCGTGAGAGAGGTGTTATAGCCGCAAGTGCGGGCAACCACGCCCTGGCTCTCGCCTACGCCGGTACAAAGCTCAACATCCCCGTGACCGTCGTCATGCCGGCCAACGCCACTCTTATGAAAATCCAGAAATGTAGAGAACTCAATGCCCGTGTTGAACTTTGCGGACAGGACTTCGGTGAAGTGAGTATTTACCTTCGACAGGGGTGAGACGGTACATAAATGTTAAATCTTTTCTCTGCCCCCTTTTGTTTTTACAACCAAACGCATTGTATGTCTTTCCTCTCTTCCTTCTCCCTTTTGTGATCATATACTCTCTAACTTACTGATGATCTACTGCATTCCTCTCATTTGTTATCTTAGATACATCATTTCAGCTAAGTGTTTATATTTTACATGTGTGTTTCTCTTTGTTTATACTGTTCGCTGAAGCAGCTGTCTTGCCAACGCTTCCTTTGTTTTCTTGTGACCTTTATTTTTTCTTCTAATTTTCACATACGGTAAATTTTGTTTCCACGTAATTCCAGTTACGAATATAGTTGTCAACTGTTGAATATGAATTTAGTGTTTTACTTTATATTTCTAATCCAGTTTAAAAAAAAAAAAAAGTTTGTTCTTTAATTTCAGGCCAAACGCTATGCCATGCAAGTTGGAAAGGCACGAGGATTGCTCTACGTGAACGGGTAAATTACTTTAATCCACCTAAAGATAGATATGTCTATGAATGAACACGGTGAACACAAAGGGCCTGGGTAACACGTCTTATACGTCAACACTTGGGTGCCGTTCGTCAACACTTGGGTGCCGTGCGTCAACACTTGGGTGCCGTGCGTCAACACTTGGGTGCCGTTCGTCAACACTTGGGTGCCGTGCGTCAACACTTGGGTGTCGTGCTTCAACACTTGGGTGTCGTCCGTCAACACTTGCGTGTCGTGCGTCAACACTTGGGTGCCGTGCGTCAACACTTGGGTGCCGTTCGTCAACACTTGGGTGCCGTGCGTCAACACTTGGGTGTCGTGCTTCAACACTTGGGTGTCGTCCGTCAACACTTGGGTGTCGTGCGTCAACACTTGGGTGCCGTGCGTCAACACTTGGGTGCCGTGCGTCAACACTTGTGTGTCGTGCGTCAACACTTGGGTGTCGTGCGTCAACACTTGGATGTCGTGCGTCAACACTTGGGTGTCGTGCGTCAACACTTGGGTGTCGTGCGACCGTTTGGGTTAAACACTGACCTACTTGTACTATAAGCCCCATTAAATGTATACGTAAAGCGGCTGTTGACAAAACCGTCATTATATCGTTTCCCGGAGTGTTTCTCAAACAACATAACAACTCAATTGCACGGCACTAAAGTTGATTAATGAGCCAAGAATCACCTAACTGTGACCAACTAGTGTATTTAGTTGTTGTTGCGCCTGTAACTAAACTAAATTGTAAGACAATTCAAACAGCTCTTATAGATCATTGTCATTTTCTGCTTAAAACATGGAGACTCACACCTTTTTTTTCTATTCTGTATGTATATGGAATGACATCCTAAAACCATTCTACTACACAGTCAGACCTTAACAAACATAAATCCGCTCACAACATTTGCAATAGTTAGGATTGATGTCAGCACATATTCTTGCACAACTTTTGCTTGACTCACGCACCATCTCTTCCCTTGTAGGTATGATCACCCCGACATCCTGGCCGGTCAGGGAACGATGGGGTGTGAGATTTTTGAACAACTCCCCCACATCGACGCCATCGTTGTTCCCGTCGGGGGTGGTGGGTTGATAGCAGGAGTCAGCGCTGCCCTGAAGCACCTGAAACCTGATGTTGAAATTTACGTAAGAAAACCCAGACTTTTATTTTGTGAGACTTCTGATTTTCACGACATGTTAAAATGACTCATTTATATCCATGCCGTAATTTCTGTAGCAACATATCAAGATATTAGAAAATTGGTCGCAAACACTAGAAAACATTAATTTTTAAAAATTCATTTTTAGTCCATTTTATAACTTACTATGCATGAACCGCCAAACAATGGTGAGCTTCTCAATTACGAAAGTTACTTAACAAAACATGCGTTCAAGTAACGCACTCTTTAAAAACCCGACTAGTGCTTACTTCTATTTTATTTTATGCGCCTAATAAACATAGCGTTACAGACATACATTTTATTTACCAAATAATAATTATGTTTTTTTTTTATTTAACTAAATTTAAGGGTAAAATTAATAATAAAATTAATAGTATTCCCCCCCCCCCCAAAACATTTAAAAAAAAAAAAAAAGTAAAGTGTAGTCTGGCTTTGAATTATGCCCCATTATTTATTGTTGTATTGTTCAGGGTGTTGACATTATTTATTGTTTTATTGTTCAGGGTGTTGAGTCGGAAAAATCAACTGGATTTAAATCAGCCATGGAAGCAGGAAGACCTGTCATGACAAAAGTCTCCAAGTCACTTGCTGAGGGTAAATAAGTCTGATTTAGCTGACTCGTGCGATTATTTACAAATGACTGCATGCAATGAGATATATTTTGTTGCCTTTTGAATTGATACGTTGATGAACAGATTAATTGATTGCAAATCAAAACTTTTGACATGTTTTATATTTTGTGTGCCCTTTTTTTTTAATGAGTTGAGAAATTCAAAATGTGTTTTAGGGTTATCTGTTCCTGAAGCTGGAGTTAACGCCCTTGTCACAGCTATGCCACTTATCACAGAACTTGTTACTGTCAAGTGAGTACAATATTTCTTATGGTTTCAACTAAAACTATTTAAAACAACGCCAGATGGGACATATCCAGTAGAAATGGGGGCAAGGGATGTATGAGTAGCAAGGGGGGCAAGGAATGCATGAGTGGGTCATCTCCAGTAGCAATGGGGGCAATGAGTCCAACTGTGGACATCCACAGTAGCAATGGGGGCAAGGGATGCTCTGTTTAAAATCTCTTGAGTTCTTTGGCGGCTAATAAATGGGCTTAGAGGAGCATAACGATTGTGGGACTGTACAGAGAACTAAGAGCCGGGACTGTTGGCCGAGATCAGCAGAGAGTTTGTATACTTCAGAGAGTCTATAAGAGTCTTGATTGATGACTTAGTGGAGCAGAGAGTATTCTTGTACTACAGACATCTAATGGTCTTGATTGTCATGAACAATAAACAATGAAAATATAACTGATCTCAGACAACGCTGTCAATATTTTCTAATTCCACCCACGTTAATATTGTTGCGTGTCATCAGTCTGTCAGATAGAACTTATAGATATTAACTTGATATGTTTCATTACAACATTTCATTTATGAAATGAGAGGGCAGGTAATACTATTTTAAATATTTTCATTTTGATCCAATAAATATTATTGTTATATTTCCCAAATAGGGAAGACTCCATTGTGACTGCTATGATGCAGCTCTTGGAGAAAGAAAAGATTGTTGTAGAAGGAGCTGGCGCTGCAGGTTTAGCAGCCATTATTGAGGGGAAATTTCCCCAGTTAAAGGGAAAAACGTAAGTAAAAGTTATCTACAGACTTTACTAATAAAAATCAAGAAATCTGATTTAATACAGAGATGTGTCGTGAATGTGTAATGCTTTACTTTATTTTTAGAGGCGGAAAAAAAAATTAGAATGGAAGGGGGCTGTTTAAGAATATCATGGTTGTTCTATGGCGGTAAATTATTTATTTATTTATCTATTTATTAATAGATAAAAATCATAAAAAGCAATAAACGTTTCATGGCTGAAAATGGGGGATATTCTAATGGTTATTTTCTCTCTCCACTTGTGTGTCTCATTTGATTCGATCCATCACGTGACATTTGGAGGCCCACCCCACACATAATGTAACTTTTCAATCTTGTTTCCTTCTTTAAACGTTGATGGGTTGGTTTTTTTTGTTTTTTTTTTCTCAAACTCCACAACTTTGGGCCCCTTAAAATATCCGAGGCCCCTTGCCCCAGCAGGGGTTGCAGAGCCCACGTGATGGCTCTTATAAGTGAATGTAATGAAGATTTACCTTACTTTAAATTGTTAGATGTTTACACAATGTTGTCTACATCGAGCCGTAAGTTGGTCATAAAGTTGTGGAGTTTGATTATTTTAATTATAGAATAAAGAATAACATTCTCCAGGATAAAGTTTGATGCTCGTTTTTCCCCCTAAAAAATTATGTTTTCATATGACGGCTGTGGTAAGTGTTCATTCTTTTCTTATTCCGTACACTTTTAGAGTTGTTGTCATCCTGTGCGGGGCCAACATCGATATGTCTGTCATGAGACACGTCATTGAAAAAGGATTAACACTGCAATCCAAGATGATGAGATTTGAAGTGGAGTTGCCAGATACTCCTGGGGCATTGGCAATGCTAACTGCCCTTGTGGGTGGTCAGGGAGCAAGGTAAGACCTGGAGTCTGAAGGTGAGATGAGATTTTGAAATGTAGGGATGGGATGATGAGATAAAGAGGTGAGATGCTATATTCACAAATTTACATCAAATATGTCAAAATGGATTGTATTATTATGTGAGGTAGTTCCACTCAAGTGGGTCTGACGGTGGCGCTGGGTGGATAGGATGTGATGAAGAAGTTGATTAAAGTTCATCTATACATTAATAATTCTAAAGCATTAGATAAAAATATTGCAAATTATATTAATCAATACATTTTTAAAAAAAATGCTATGTCAATACTTAAATGTTGTATTTCTTCTATAGCTTCAAGCACATCAACATTAAAAGGGACTGGGTGCACAATGACGTATTCTCTGGAAAGGTAAATGATTTATTCATAGATAACAATCATTAAATGCATTTATCGTTTCATGGTTTTAAATGGGGGAAGAGCTATTACATTTGTAATGGTTACTTTCTCTTGTCACTTGTCTGTCTCATTTAATTAGATCTCTCTCCCTCTCTTCCGCTCTCTCTCTCTCTCTGCCCCTCTCTATTTATCAATCTTTATCTCTCTCTACATTTCTTTCTCCATCTTTCTCTCTCCAGTTCTTTCACCGTCTTTATTCATCCCTCTGCCTTTCGCTCTTGCTCTATCGTCTCTCTCTCTCTCTTTTATATTTATAGAGCCTGATTTGTGTATATATTTCACGTCATTCAAATCGTATTAACAGGTCACATGTGTTGTTGAGACCAGGGACACAGAGCACGCTAAGAAGTTTGAGGAGGTCATCAGATCTCACTACCTTACATGTCATTTTTGACATGAGTAACAACATTGTGAAGTTGAGGCTGAAAAAAAAGCAACCCTAAGTGATAGATTGATTTAAATACATTTGTGTTAATTATTTTACAACAATCTAATTATAAAAACTATTACTTAAAATGTAAACCAGAAAAGGATCAATTATGAAGTAATGCTATTTTTATTTCATTTTTATTTGTAGATGTGGCCTAATTTTATATAATATTAGTGAAGTAAAACATTATATTATTATAATTTAACCTGTATACATATTTTATATTACGCATTAAAAAAACATAATTTAATGACGTACATTTTATTGACACAAAAGTCATTAAGCTGTGTACATGATCTTTGGGAAAATTTAAAACTAAATAGTTGGAACTTTCCTTTAAAATCCATGTAGTTTCATTCATAATGTTGTAGACTGTATTGATAGGCCCTATTTACAAAGGAACTTTTACTATAGAGCATTCATTTAATGGTGCTTAGTGTAGATATTTTCCAGATTTATAATTTATTTAGCGTCGATGTGAAATTGAAAGCTAGGGCATCTGCATAGCTATCTGTAGTTGAGCTGAATATGTTACAAGTTACACATCAAGTCAATTAGAATGTTTAAATTTTTTTTAAAAAATCTTATAAGTCTAAGTAGTCTTTTTCTTTCTTTTCACATCAGTGTAAACATGTAACAAGCTTTTATTTTATTTATTTCATCAAATTATGGTATAGTACTCTACTAAAATTTCACAGTTCATAAATTTTTTTATCGTTCATGTTTTCTGTAAAAATTATTGTTGTGACCTGAATTTATTTTCCATGTTATTTTTGAAAAGTTCTATTTTGACCAATTTACCTGAAGTTATCTTCGTGTAAAAGGATATCTATTGACCAGCTGTAATGTTAAGTTTATTTGTGCAAGGACCTCTTTAGGCGTGAAATAATGTTTATCTAATTTATTGAAATCCCTGAATAACCAAAAATAATGAATATCCTTTTGCCACACGGCCTATTTTCACTAAACCAATAATCTTTATAAAACATGGTAGTTATTCCCTGTGTGCTATTGTTCAACTATATTCGGGATTAATATTTGAGTGTATGTCTGATACATTTTTTAGAACTTCCAGTTAAGCATTTATTTCAGTAATGCACATTTCAACATTATAAAGAACATTTTGAATAACTTTAATACTTTTTTTAATGGCTGTAGTGCCATTGATGATGATGATGATTAATACTGTTTTACATAAAAATATTGTCATGACATTGTAATTAATTTTTTTTTATTATGGACTTTTAAAGCATGTTTCTATCGCTATTTATGTTTTTTTTTTTATTTTTAACCTTTGAAAATAAAATTTTAAAAAAGAGAGAAGAGTTAACTTCCCATTTTGGAAAACTGAAAAATATGTATATAAACAAATTCTAAAAATAAAATCAACATTGATGAATAGCTGGTTCGTCCATCGAAATCGATGAAGACCATTTTAATCATCGGATTCGGGATGAATTACTTGATGAAACAATAAGAATAACCAGCATTCGACATCTTGATATCCACGTTAATGGAGGGGACGGTCAACTCTGGGTGACACTTCTCTCTTTATATCAGGGGTGTCATTTTCGGACAGCTGCAGATTTTTTTATCGTTGGGTGGGCTGAAACATATATTGCCCCGCCCTGGTGGCAATAACCCTAGCTATGCCATTGCTCTAATGTTCTATTTCTTTAAAATTGGGAACAATATGTAGAGGCATATTTAAAAAAAAAAAAACAACAACAAACAAACAAACTTACTTCAAAAATTGGACAACTATAAAGTCTAAAAATAATAATTTCTTTACTTCTTCTTCTATATCTTAAGGGCCCACAATCAATTTATTGATCATTTTGGCTCCTATGCATGTAGATGGGATTTGCAATGTTTCTGTTACTGGTGGTGATGAGGAAATTATGCACTAGGGGTTTGAATTTGAAGGCTTGAGGCAATAGACACAAATGTGTCTAGTGTTGTCGCCTCAACTGTTCCTTTTGAAAGATGGTTCCAGTCCCTGATTGTCTTGGGCAGGAATGAGCAGCTCCTATACTGGCTTCTTGATCTTCTTCTTCTATATCTTAAGGGCCCACAATCAATTTATTGATCATTTTGGCTCCTATGCATGTAGATGGGATTTGCAATGTTTCTGTTACTGGTGGTGATGAGGAAATTATGCACTAGGGGTTTGAATTTGAAGGCTTGAGGCAATAGACACAAATGTGTCTAGTGTTGTCGCCTCAACTGTTCCTTTTGAAAGATGGTTCCAGTCCCTGATTGTCTTGGGCAGGAATGAGCAGCTCCTATACTGGCTTCTTGCTGGTATGAGCCTGAATTGCCTGTCATGGCCTCGTCGCTGTCTATGGGGGAGATTTGATTTGATTTGCCTTCTTTAAATTGTACAGAAAAGTTATCGAGCTTTTAATAGCCCTGTGCCGCTGTATTAATTTGAGGGCCATTTGAATAATAATGCATGGGCCGAAAGACGAAGCTAACATCAAAAAGTTAGAAACTTCAATTTACTTCATTTATTAATTTAATTTTTGTTTCAATGCTGCCTTAACAAATATACATTGCTGATTTTAATTAATTATTATAACTATATCCACCTTTTTATAAACTAGGCCCTATATTTATTTTTCATGATTGCTCGGGTTTTGAAATATTCTTACAATTTTATCAGCGAGATGTCATCTATTCTTTCTTTAAAGAATTTTTAATAAATGCCTTTAACTTTAATAATCATTACGATCCATAAAATAGAAACATATATATCATGCTGTCATCTTCAAGCACACACGAGCTATTGGTTGTTAGTGATAGGGACATACTTGTGTATGAAAAAAAAAAAAAGATGCTTCTTCATTCTTATTTTATTGTAAATGATATTTCCAAATGAGCGTGCACAATTTATCATAATTTATGTATGAAAACTAATTTGGTTTTCTATAAGTCTAATTTTAACTTAAAAATAAATAATCATAAAATATTTAGAGCATGCAAAATTTTCAAATTTTAAAGTAGAGCTATAAATAAAGTTTTCGTCTTCATTTGCACAATTAACTGGCAGTTAAATTCCAATAAAATATGTTTCCTAATCATAATGATATGTATACTGTTCATTTATTTAATGAAATGTTATGAAAAAGGGTTAGTGTGCAATGTTTTATTAAATTTAATAGATAAAAAAATTACCATAATTATGAATTGGCAGATTGGTGTCAAATAGTTTTCTTTTATATTTTTTTCATTATCAAATACTAAAAGAGTATTTTCGAACAATTAATTTAAATGTTAACTTAGCTGTAGTCGTATCTAAGAACCCAAACCCACCCCACTTAAAAAAAAAATTAAAAAAAAAATAATAATCAAATAATAATAAAATAATAATAAAATAATAATTATAATAAAAAAAAACAAACTGGAACACCGGATGAGCAAGCTAATAAATACCGTACAATTTTTATTTTCCAAACTTCGACGTTTTTAAAGGAGATTACTCTCTTTTAAAAAAGAAGAATACTTCCGGCCAATGCTGCTCTGTTTACCGATTTGTAAAAACGTTTTCATTTGTGGCTAAATGTGGACAAATTACAGTTTTCTATCAGTAACAGGATAAAATCAAGAATTCCATTCACATTGTGTAAAAAATAAATTTATACAAACACCAATAATGGTAAGATGACTTAATAAAGTGTTATGAAGCCTAAACTGTAGTATATTATTCCAACTTAAAAAGTACAAACTTATACTATTAATACTTATTTCAAGTCTGGAGTGATCCATCATTCCTGATCTTTACATTTAAGATTTAATTGCTAACTACCTTATTGCTAATTAGTGCTCGTCAGCAACTAAATTGAAAACTAGTACTAGGACTTCTAAGTATATTGGAGAGTACTCTTCATGGACGGTTTAAGTTTGGGGGGGGGGGGGGAGGAGGCAACTTTTTTGCATCCCTCTGCCTCTAGACATGCGACTAGAAGTGTCAACAACCTACAGTTGCCCCGTACCTTTCGTTATTTCAGTCAACAAATTAATTTCGTGACGAAAGTAGCAACTTTATTGTATCACTCTAATTATATAGTAGGCAATGAGTGTCAACAACCTTTAGCCTTTGGTAGCCCACTTTCCTGGCCTGATTCCGTAACTAAGTACATTAATTTTTTGGCCAACATAGCAGCGTCGAACATAGCAGCTTCACTGTATCCGTCTAGATATGCGGCAAGAAAAGTCAACAACCTGTGATTAGTGTGATTGGCTTCCTTCTTGGTTGCAGTGACAAGATGGCTGCAGTGGTTTAATAAGGGGAAATGTCAAGCGTACAATTACCAATGCTGTTTATTCCATGTTTGGAGCTCCAACTTAAATATTACTGCCAGGTCATTTAAAGGACAATCACCCAATGCATCAAAATTGATAATGTAGATGATCTTTGGTGTGCATTTGGAGCATACGTGATCAAGTGCACTATAGGGGAAGCAGAAAATGAGAGTGCAGCATAGTGCGCAATGAGAGCAGGGTAGATAAGAAAGATCCACTCAGGAATTATTATTTGAGTTAATATTTTATGGCTGCTACATTAAAAATGACACTGGTGTTGGTTAGGGCGATTGGCACCCTAAGCATAATAAATGATAAATAAATTTATTGTGGGCCCTTAATATAAAGAAAAAGAAGAAGCTCAATGTTTCTTCCTCACACTCATATACGGGGATGGGCTAGAACTTGTTGAGCATAATTTGGGATGATCGTAGCAACTTTATTTTTCCCTCAGATAATATGCCCCCTTCCCGGGCATAGATACTTTAGATTAAGTTGTAAACTGCCGACAATGGTGTGTTGCCTGTGAGTGTGACATTAAAGGGCAGAAATAGGAAGTGTAACATTTATTTTGTGCATGCCCATAACAAATTATGCCCCGTGAAACCCAATTACAAACAGAGGTCAACTCACCCTACCCAGTCCAGTCACTTTGTACAAATTATTTTCGGGTAAGGCTAGGCCAAGTGTCTAGTCTAAGCCTACAATTAGTATTTGGCTGTATGGTGTAGTGTCAGCCGATGTGCTCCTGTTCATGAAACCTATTGCTATGGCTATATATACCACAAAGTTAAATCGGCCTAGGCCTAAATAATAGTAATTCGAAATTTAAGAATTTATAGGCTTTTGGGCTTAAGTATTAGGATCATAGGCTAATCCAAAGGTTCCCAAACTTTTTTGATTCTCTGCATTCTTGCTGAAGAAAGTGAATCCAGATTTTTTAGGAAAACTTATCCATTTTTGAAAAATAAATGCTAGAAGAATTAAATAATTTCATATGTCTTAGCCTTCACTTAGGAGTCGTTCATAAATTATGTCACGCTAAAAATGACCTTTAAAGACACTCCCTCCTCCCCGTCATGAAGTGTCGCAAACTCTTACACATACACCCCCTCCCCCCTCATGTCACGTCACACCTAAAAAAAATTCAAGATAGACAAAATTTTCATAACTAAATTAAGGTTTTATTTTATTCTTTAAATTTTCCCATACATTAAAATGTAGTATTATTAGAAAACTGAGTTTCATAGTCCCTATAATACCTGAGGCGAATTCGACCTCATATTAATGTCTTTAAATTAATTAAATAACAATTTTTTCAAAATTAGAAAATGTTAGATTTTTTTTAAAAAAATGTGACGTCACAAATTTTTTAACCCCCCCCCCCCTCCCTGTCACAAAGTATCACAAATTCTCGAAAGTCCCAAAAATCCTCTAGGCCCCCCCCCCCCCCCCCCCAGCAATGTCGTAATTCGCGAACGACCCCTTAATCACAACAATGTTTAAATGACACAATCTCTGAAAACCTATTCAACACTTAGCCAGTGACACTGACAGTTATTTATTTTAAAAAAGAAATTACTAAGAAATTTGGAGAAATTACAAATATTGGATAAACTTAATTGTTGTTAAGTTTCATCTTAATCTAGTTACTGTTAAAAGAAACTTCTGCAAACAGTTATTAATGGGTTAGTTATTGGTTTGAAACAGCTCTTCTTGATGCTGCATACTATCACCTCAAATGGAAATGGAAATAAAAGGATTTTTGTTTTTTTTGCGCCATTAGGCTGATCTAATCTGTATTATTAATTAAAACAATATTAGGCCTACCCTATGTGTAGTATGCCATTACTTATTTTCTTGTCTCAATTCAGTAAGGAAGCATTCATTAATTTGTAAATAAATTACAGCATAATCATTATTTATGATCTTTATTCCCTTATCTCGTTTGAAGCCTAAACCGGTCAAAAAGAAGAAGAAATTTATTCGAAAGAAAGAATCTACAACTTACCGTCTTATCCCTGGATATGTTAAAGATGATGATGATGATGAAACCTCCGCAGCTGTCGCCAAAGAAGAGGTATTCTTAAAATTGTGTATTTTTAAAAAAATGCATTCTTAGATAAAATGTTTTAAGCATTTTTAATTTAAAAATTCTAGTGCATTTTTTCTGTTTGTATTTTTTTTTATTGACTTGTATATTTGACCTAATTCTAATTGTTAATTGAAACAAAAATTGTTTTTGGGATGTGTGGTTTAAAACTTGATACAATTTAATTTAACAAGCACTTGCACTGTGTAAATATGTTTTGTTTAAAAATAACATGTATCATGCAAACATTGTTGGCTGAAAACAAACATTGTTGACCTTTATTGGCATATTCTGAAACTTATTATTTAATGCTGGACATTTTTTTTATGGTCATCGCTTAAAAATGAAAAGGATTTTTTTTAAAATACCAAGCATCATGTCATTCTTAAAAAGAAATGTGTGAGTGAGATTTCTTTAAACTCATAAACCATAGGTTAGAATTGAGTTTAATGAAACATAAAATTCTTCCAAACGAAGTGCAATTTTTTAATGCTGATCTGTTTAAATTGTATTGAACTTAAAACAGTTGTTAAAATAAATCAATATTGAGTTACGTTTTTTGGCTTTATCATGCTACTAATAATAAGTATTTATTTTTGTAAGATTGAGGCTAGAAAGGAGGAGCAGAGAAAATATGGCATTTTTTATGATGATACATACAACTATCTGAAACATCTACGGTCAATGAATGAACAAGCAACCCTTGTGAACACAGAAAGCTATCAAATGCGAACAGAAGATGAGGTGAATGGCATTACCTTTGTACTTGAAGTATTTAATTTGATGTTTAAATTTTAAAAAATTCAGTCTATCATACTAAAGCTTAATTTGTGTCAACAACTTGATAATTTGATTGATTTACCTCAGGGCATTCATCTACTGAAACTAATTTTGACTTAACATTTTCTTAAAATCGATGTTGCATTGGCTTTTTGTTTACCCATTTATTTATTTCTCAAGGTACGGTCAACTTTTAGTGGACCATCACTGTTTAAGGAATTTTATTCCACTGATGCAACAGAAGGTAAGTAAGGGATTTAACTATTTTGTACATACACAACTGTGTGTTTGCAGCTTGTTACACTTTGTCTAGAATGTGGGCATCGCTTAACCTCTTTATCAAGAGCCATTTAATTATTAAATCATACTTGTCATTTTAAATTCTGTTGTTATTTCTATATTTGAAACAATCTCCATGTCTTAAAGATGAAGAATCTACACATCATTAAAACATTGTCATATATATAAAAATATTGCCTTAAGTACAATTTTTATTTTCATTGTCTCCTTTTTCCGATACATTTTTAAAGATTTACTGTTCTCTTAGTTTTAAATTTAATTTTGAAAAAAAAAAAATTATCTTTTAAATCGATAGTGTTTAATTGAAATTAGCATATACAATGAGATATAAGATAAGTTCAAAATCTGAATATCCACATTCCAAGAGTTACATGTTTCTTGAATACAGCTAGGTTCAAAGTTAAATGATTGTTGAATAGTTGATAAGTCTGCTGAACATATTTAAGTATAGCCAGCTTCAATATTACATGAATCTCTTAAATTGGGCATGGTGAATGAACCAAGGTGTCATACCAATAACGGATCCCTAAAAAATGTGCATGCGTCTGTTTGTCTGGAGGATAAATACCACAACTCCCTCCCTCCAAATTCACACCTATATATGAAAGACATTGCCAACATTGCTTAAACGTTTAAGGCTGCTCTTGAAATAGTTTTTCTTAAAATCCAATTAAGTCAAGCTTCCTTTGCAAGGAATTTAAGATCTGGTTTAGTGTAATTTTAAAATGAGTTTATAACATTTCGTTTTCACAGTGATCGAATACATGAGAGGCATAGTTAAGAAGACAATTGTGGTATGATAGGGTTTCTCTAAACTCATTTAAGTTTTTTTTTTTTTTTTTTTTTGCTTTCCAGAAGAGGAAATAGACCCTGAGATTCTAGAAGCCTTAGAGAATGCCCCTGTTGTTAAAGTGGAAAATGAAGATGAGCTGGATGAAATTGAAGACTTATTAGATGATGATTTTTTAGCAAAAGCTGGTGGTGTAATTCCTGAACAATTAAAAGAACTGGAAGAATCAGACAGGTATTAATTAATATTCCCTTTAAAAATTTTTTATATAACTCAAACTAATGAGTAAAGATTTCTGTCAACTGAAGCAATTACAAATCTAGAATTTCTATCGGAATTATCTTTCAATGGCTGATTTAACCATTTTTAAAACAAAGCAGTAATATGAAACCCTACTTTGACCATTTAAAACAAAAAAAAAATTAAATGAATTTTAGGGAAAACGACTTCGTCTCAGATGATGATGGCGATGAAAGTGATAATGATTCAGAAGAAGAAGTTGATGAAAGCAGCGATTTTGATGTCAGTGAAGAGGAGGAGGGTGATGCCCAGCTGGCATATCGCAACAGAGGAAATGTGCAGGATGATATTATTGCAGCCCAGACAGATTTGGTAATTGTGAACCCCCTTTACCCTTATCAATGACTAGAAGACTACGAAGCCCATGTGTGTTAATCTGATTAAAAAGAGAACTTCTTCACGTTTAATCATTTTTTTTTAAAAACTTCTCTTTATGCATTAAAATAGTTTTTGTGGTGTTAAAGAAAATGGTGAAATTTTTAGAATATTTGGGCACAATTTTTATACTAAATCCATGTTCTTTTATTTACAGATCCTCAAAAACTTTTCAGAAGGTTTTGGATTCCGATGCTCCAATCAAATTTCTGATGATGAACCTGACCATGCAACAGCTGAGGATTATGAAAACTTAAAGGAGATTCTAAAGCATGACAAGTTAACACCGGAGATAGTGTAAGCCACATCACACTGTAGCAGTGCTATTATATATTTTATTATCTGAAATTCCCAAAGAGTTTTGTCTTGATTGCAAGCCTACTACATCAGTATTTTTTTTTTTAATTGTTTTTTTATAATTTATATTGTATTATAGATTTTTTTAAATATCATAATCACGGTTTCCTATTGTTGAACTAAAATTTTTAAAAAACATATAACTCTGTATCTTTACATAAAGCATCAGCTTCATTTTTTGGGTAAGGTTTGTTAATTGTTAAGTCAGCTTCAGTAGGGTCAACAAGTCAGTCTCATCGGGTCACCAAAGTCAGTTTCAGTGGGGTCACCAGAGGCATTTTCATTGGTTCATCAAAGTCAGTTTTACCTGGTCACCAAAGTCAGTTTCAGTGGATCACCACCAATACTGTGGAAAATTTTTTTTTTTTTCTGAGTTGCCTTTATTGTGCAACAGAAATGTAGATGATTTTGGGTATGTCAATCTCAAGGTTACTTCACTCTTTAAGGTCATGGTCAGAGGTGCTGGATGACAAGGCAGACAGGCCCAAGATTGACACATCAAAGTATTTGTACGATGACGTTGATGAGTATGAATGGAAGGAAGTGAAACCCGCCAAACCCAAGTTTGATTGTGTCAGCATTCTCAGTGAGTTCCATTCTGTTTATACATGTACTTACTCAGAAATGACAACACAAATGGTTAGATTTTTGTCTCAGTGCCAAGAGACTAGTAGTTCATTTTTTGGTTTATAAAAGGTTTCTTACATTGTTCTATAATTAATTTTTAAAAATTGAAATATTAATTTCTAACATATTTTATGTGTGCTAAATTTCAGATATTAATTTTTCTTCTTGGTTAGTTCAAATTCATGGATATATATGAGACATCAAAGTGATTGCATTCTAAGAAATTCCCAAAACGTTGAAATTTAACATCAAAGAAATTACTCGCCAATATTTTGAAAGACTATAATGCTAAATTCGCCTATAAGTTATATAAAGTATGTTTTTTTTTTGGCCATATTAAATGAATTAATATCGATTCTTCCATTCAGGTCTGAATTCTAATACAAGAAATTTACCAACAGATTTGATTCCACCCAAAGTAGAGGTTGGACTTTATTTGTGTCCCTTTCTTGTATTTTTAATCTATTGAGCTCTTGGTTACTTGGAGTCCCAGGAGCTTTTTTAAACTTTGTTGTTTTTTTTTAAATAGCCTTAAAACAGATAATTATTTTAAATGATAATAGCATATCAAAGATTAATTATTTTACCGGTCGTTATTATTTGTTGTAAGTTTGTAAGTATCTTTTTTATTTTAATACAGATAAACATTTTCAAACAAAATATCATCCGCTTGTTTCCTTGCTTCTACATGAATTGATTTCCATAGATAGTTTATGTGAACATAACATTCTTATCAAAGAATATAATTGTACCCTTTTTCTGCCTCTGAACACTTAAAAAGTTTGGAATTTCACAGTATTGTATTGTGGTTTGTTAACATTTAAAAAAAATGAAGTGCTTGAACTCGCAAAGATTTATATTTTCCTTCTTTTCTAATCAAATGGATGCATTTAGTATAATTTAGCAACGCTTTGATTTAATCTTTGAAATGATTATTTACAGGGCAGGAATAAGCATCCCAAATCTGTTAGTGACTCAACAGAGTCATCAAATATACCTGGTCTGTCCCTAAAACAATTGGAAGCAGAAATACGGGAGAGTAAAAATGCTGATAAGGCAAGCACCTTCCGGGCAAGGGATGAAACTGTAGAAGAGAAAAAAGCCAGGAAGAAAGCAATCAAGGAAGAGAGAAAGGTAAAGTGGCTGGAGAGACATTCTTTTTCATTGTCTGTGCTGGGGTCTGTGTTGACTTCTTGACATTCAATAGTTGAGGGAGCAGAGTTTTTGCAAGCAACAAAGACCTTAACTCATTCCCTCAGGCAGTGCTACTTCCGTACTTAATTTATTTTCATGAGAAAAGGGAAGCAACCCAGTTTTGAAATTGATTTACATTTTTTAAATATTGTTTTAAGCTGCTAAATAATAATAAATGTTTATGAATTAAGGACGAATGCATCAAAAAATAAATGAGGTTTAATAAAAAAAATAATAATAACATTAGCGGCGAAAAAATAATGAAAAATGGCCAAAAAATCGATTTTTGTCACCTCGAACGAACACATGTTGGATATAGACGAGCCGAACTAAAGCACACATAGTTTTAAAGTGAAACAAGATAAAAACTTCCGGTTTTTAAATTAAAATCACGACATAGCTGGAAGTCTCGAGGGACACGAGATTTCATTGCTATTTTTAACTAAAAATAAGAGAGTGTCGCTAAAAAAAATAATAACATTAGCGGCGAAAAAATAATGAAAAATGGCCAAAAAATCGATTTTTGTCACCTCGAACGAACACATGCTGGATATAGACGAGCCGAACTAAAGCACACATAGTTTTAAAGTGAAACAAGATAAAAACGTCCGGTTTTTAAATTAAAATCGCGACATAGCCGGAAGTCTCGAGGGACACGAGATTTCATTGCTATTTTTAACTAAAAATAAGAGAGTGTCGCTAGGCACCGGGACCCATTTTGACACATCAGGAGAAACCCCCCCAAAGGACGCATTTAGTCGCAACCGTCGGGAATGAGTTAAGGATGATGCCTTTTCCATTATTTTGTTCATTCTTAACATCTCTGCCTTTTCCTTGAATGACCAGCTAAGGATAATACACTTCCCTATACCAAACTGTGATCTCTCTATTGGCATTCTCCCCCTAAAGTATTCCCTTACCATGAGTAAGAGTAAAAGAATATTCAAAGTAGCAGAAATTCTTATAAAAAAAATAATTTCAAACAAAAATGTCATTTCAACTGTCACTATTTGTAATTTTACTTTTAGTGTTACTGAGTTTAATAGCAGTAAAAATTTGTTGTTTTCTAAAGGTGATTGACCCACTTTTTTTTACTGTTAAAATCAAATTATGCCTTCTCTGATATGATTTTGGACAAAACTATATTGTTTAAATAACATGTTATAAAATTTACAACTAATTGAAATGGGAGTAAGAAATGAGTAAATTGCTTCACTGCTGTAACACTGAGCTTAAGACAGAACATTATAAGTTGCATGTCCAAGGAGTGCTGAAGGGGTTGATTCTAGCCATAGGTAAAATTCAGGGGAGGCAGACAAAGTGGTAGTCCATCACGTTAAATATATCTGTCCCCTTTTGAATTAGACTTCTTTTATTAAACAGTTTAAAATTAAGGATTTATTGTTTCATCTCAATGAAATCAAGCCAATTGATATGTACATCACATGTAGATGTGTAATCATCAGATAATTTATTTTTGGGGATATTTTGGGGAAATATATAAAGAAAGGCTTTTTGAAAAGAATAAACAATGATATATTATACATTTTTATATCACCTGCTTACATCTGCAAAATATCCTAATTCAAGTAATTTAGCTCAAAGCATTATAAGTGCCTTTGGTTCCATTTATATTTGTAAAACAATTTAAAAAAAAAAACGAAATTCTCAAAAAGCTAATCACTTTCATTATTTTCTGATGAATACTCACAAAAGTCAGTTAAGATGCCAAACAAAAACACAGAGAAGATTTTAGAAGGATAGCCCACCAAAAAAATAGAGATAGATTTTAAAGTTAAGCAAGAAAATAATGTAAAATATCCTTATATATTAACTTACTTTTAAATTTTATTTTTTGCATTTCATTTTGTGCATTTAGAATTAATAAATAACTCTGTGTAGCCTGTATTAGACGTTTGTTCTATTTACCAACTATGGTAACACAGCCACGTTTGGCGTTGAAAATATAAGAATGGGTTCATAATCTATAACAATAAATCCAGATGGCGTTCCTTGTATCCACAGACTGTATCTTGTATTAATGGATAAGCGTTATTCACTTTTCATTCTCTTTTCCCTCTTCTGTCTGCTTTTACTGGGGAGGTATAGTTGACAGATTGCTGCAAAGTGTGAGACCTGCATAAGGTTCATGTGGATTTTTAGGGTATCCTTAACAGTTGATCACCCATGAAGTGGTCTTTCCCTGCTTTTGAACGCTTGCAGTGAAATTTGGTTCTGATCAGGTTGCAGTACCCATTAATTTGTTGCTGGGTGATTTGGATGGCATCAAACATTTTTCTTATTTCATGGTTCCAAATTTTGTCTATTCTTGTTTTTATTTTTCTCTCAAAAAACTTATTCATAGTCCAGGTTTGACATTGGTAAATAAAGTTTGGAAGAAAGACAGCATTAATTAACCTGGCTTTGGTCCCCATCTTAGTAGCAGGGCGATTTGATAGCTGACCGCATTTGACCGCTGCACTCTTGTCTCTATCTTATCCATTTTCCTGCCCTCTGTGAAAATTCTTCCCAGATATATAAGCTCCTGGCAGCTGACAACTTTTTTATGGTGTGCTGTGAACTGACATGACCTTGGTATTAACTTTGCTTATTTTTCATTCCAAAAATATCGCAGTTACTGTTCACAATGTCAACACGGCTCTGCAACTGTTCTTTTTTACCTTTCAGGATGCATTGATCATCTCCAAATAGCAATCCATTTTTGTCCACGTATTTAATGAACAGCAACGATGATAGAACTCAGCCCTTCAAACCACTCCATATGGGCGTGCACAGCACTGAGACTTCCTATATCATTTCAGTCTCTTTCTACAGAAAACTTACAAATCTTACATTGATTTGGAAAATTAAAATTACAAATATTTTAATTTTTAAAAGTACCGGTACCCTTAACTTTCAGTAATTTCTGCTAAAAGCTCAAGAAAATGTTTTTGTTTCATTTCAGGAGCGAAGACAGGAGAAGAAAGCCAACAGGATTGTGTTCTCCATGGAGAATGAGAAAATGAAACGTGATACAGCAACTGTGGCAAAGGCAGTTAAGAGTGTCAAGATTTGTTAGAGTTATGGGGATTGGGAATAGAGTTATGGGGATTGGGAATTCTTCTTTCATTTTCAAGTATACAACCACACACTTTTTTGGATATTTTAAAAGCATTTCAAAATACAATTACCTAAGATGCGATAGTCAGGTTAATGAGGAAATAACCCCAAGTGCTATCACAGCTGACATGTAATGGAAGTGCCAGGAAGCAAGGAAGTTAGCCTTACATCTGCAATGTCTATTTTTAGCCTTACATCTGCAATGTCTACAGATCCTGACAAACTATTGTTAAGTATGACTGAGAAAATTTGCTAGCTGAAAGTGAAAGTAGAGAATGATTTAAATTGTTTATAAATGCATGTGTGTTTGGTTTTTCAACTGTTGATAAATGCATGTGTGTTTGGTTTTAAGTGTTGATGTCAATTTTGTTTTATGCTGATTTAAAAAAAATGTCAATTATAAGACATTATAAGGGTTCATAATATTTGTGTGTGTGTGTCGTTGACCTCCACACAGTACGTGGAAAAAATGATAGAATTATACTGGCCACTTATAGACACCTACAGATTACATTGTCATTGAAGATTGACCTAAATAAGTTGCAGGCAGATGACCTTTTTTAAAACTCTCAAAGGTCAAGGATACGTGGTCCAGGTTCAGAAATTCTAGTTCTTGTTTATTTACTACAAAATTTCATACGTTCATTTTTTCATGGATTTATGTAAATTTCCTGTCGAAAATGTTTCTCTTTATAAATCATTCAACTAATCATCCTCAAAGGGCAAGAGCTAATATCTTGAGTACAACATTAGTTTCTTAGTTCTGACGGTTTGTAATTAGCTGCCTTAATTATAATAATAATGTTTCTTATTAGCTGCCTTAATTATAATAATACTAATAATAATAACATTCAGAATTTGTCAAGAGGATTCTACCTTGTGGACTCAGCAAGAATGATTTTATGAATAAAAAATAATGGACATTTCAAATTTGTTTTTTGCGTTGATTAAAAAAAAAAAAAAAAAACTTTGTCCAACCTGCTGTCTCCAACTCTCTGTATCTGTTCACTTGGCTTACTTACATTCAGCCTTCAAGGATGTCAGGACGCCTTACTTATCAGTGGTTTGATGGATACACATACCTTATCTTAAAGTTCTGATGGACGTTCTACCTACATTGACCTGCACAATCTCTATCTCCATGCTGAATGAGCTTATATTTAGTTGTCCCAATCTCTTGTCTGAGAGCAGATGAGCAGCTGTTAGGTAGATAAACACTGAACATTTGATGGGTTCAACAGGACCCATTATCTTTAGCTACATACTTTGGTTTCAGAATTGGAATTATAACTTTTATTAACAGTTGCCAGCCATGCCGATTCCTTACTCTGGGATTAAAACAAACAGCGAGTGTGTAAATGTAGACGATCACCAATGTATTCCCTATAGTATAAATGACATTCACTCCTTACAAATGACATCCACTCCTTATAAATGACATCCACTCGGTATGACAACGTTTTACCAGTGAAGCTAGTCCCCAATTTGAGAACTGTTTCAGGCATAAATTTCGCTCAGGAAATAGGTCTTTAGACAGGGGTGGACTGGGAAGTTCAAGCGGCCCGCCAGGGGTGGACTGGGAAGTTCAAGCGGCCCGCCAGGGGTGGAATGGGAAGTTCAAGCGGCCCGCCAGGGGTGGTCTGGGGGAAGTTCAAGCGGCCCGCCAGGGGTGGACTGGGGAGTTCAAGCGGCCCGCCAGGGGTGGACTGGGGAGTTCAAGCGGCCCGCCAGGGGTGGACTGGGGAGTTCAAGTGCCCCGCCAGGGGTGGACTGGGGAGTTCAAGCGGCCCGCCAGGGGTGGACTGGGGAGTTCAAGCGGCCCGCCAGGGGTGGACTGGGGAGTTCAAGTGGCCCGGGAAAAATCAAAGCGGCCGGGGGGGGGGGAAAAAACAAAAGCGGCCCTATCTTCATGACTTTTATTTGTATTATATCACCTGTCCTAGCGGCCCATAGGGAATCTTCCCGGCGGCCCAGTCCACCCCTGTCTTTAGATAGCAACTGCCGTGACTACTTGAAGGTAGGATCAAGGCGTAGAGGAAACACTTCATTGATAGGGGTACCCAGTAGCCTACCAATATTCCTTGAAAATAGCAAATATGGGGGCTTTCATATTTCATTGGTTAACTAATAGTCAAATAGAAAAGTAACACCGTAGGATGAAATTAGTGACTAGAAATGCTGTAATGGAATGATTCAGTTATAATGTCTTGAGAGTGGAAGGGTCTGCATCGGTCGTGGCATACAGAAGGGTGGGGGGGGGGGGAGATTATCCAACGACTGCACAGGCGTGACTTGTCCTCCCTGCTGTGGTTGGAATGTGTAGTGCCACCTTGTCGTGGAGGTTGAAAGTTCCCCGGCAGGATGCAGACCTGAATAGGAAGGTATGGTCAAGGTCACTGTTTTTTTTTACGTCATGGCAGAGAAATTTCAATTTAAAAGGTGAATTTTTATTAGATTTGTCTGATTAAGTTAAGGATTAAGTTTGTTTTCAAGCTTCAAATATATTTCTTTAATGGAAACTCCTACATGTAATGCCAACTCTTGTCGTATCAACTCCTATATCCATTGATGGATCTGCTTAAGACCATTCTCCAGATAAGTCATGAGATAGATAGGCCTGCTGTCCAGGGGTAGATACAAGTCTTACGTAGCTTCGTTCATTTATTTTAATATATATCGGTAATCGGTATATATTATATGATATTTTTTTTTTAATTATTGAGTGTGCACTAGAAATGCATTACCATTAAAAGTAAAAGCTAATCTCCTTTTTAGAATCCAAATCTTTCTATGTCTGAAACTAACATATCATTAAATTTTTTTGATATTTCTGGTTTTAGGCAAAAAGACATAATAAAAAAAATTGTTTGTTTAATTAAATTATTTAAATCTAAATGTTCGTTCTAAATTTATTTCAGGTGGAAACTTACTACCGGTATATTTTAAAAATAATACTTATATGAATGGGTCGAATTTTTTTTTTTTAATTAGGTTAACGTCTTTGTCTTTCCCATTTTAATTTTTTATTATAAACTTTTCAACAGCTAATACTTTTATTTTTACTGTCATAATACCAGCAGACGGCGGGACTCATGAACGTACCAGGTTTTTTGGGCCGCTGTCATCACCTCCAGCCCACCAATCGTGAAGGCATCCGTTGGAGCCGGGCCGGTGGTGATGGACCCGAGGATGCCCGCGTCCTTCTCGTACTTGACATCTACGGCCGTCACCACATTGCCGATGTCATTCTTGAAGACGACGTTGGTGGAGATCTCTGTGGCGTGGTTTAAGATTAGGTTCCTGTACGCACGAAACAGACATGACAATTAGCAATATCTATGGGGAGGCGGGGGGGGGGGCGATGCCAAGCTGTGGCATATATAGGGTTATTGTAACCGTTTTGGTGGGGGGGAGGGGGGGGGGTGGTAAGTGTTAAGAATATTGCCGCTCCCTTCCACGAAAAAAATAAAAAAATATGTGCAGTTGTTAGAAAATGCCGCCCCTCACTATTGAAATTAAGTAAGAAGTGTCACCCAGGGCGGACCGCACCCCTTCGCGCCCTCTTCCTAATCCATTGATGCCAATGCCAAGAACCAAACAACCAAGTCTTTTCGAAAAGAAAAAAAAAATGTGTTCAGTTTTGTTAGTGACTCGTGTGCCGTTGGTTGGCACGGGAAAACCGAAGGTGGGGCAAAAAAAAAAAAAAGCGAATCAACAAGTTGAACAAATAATACGTATCTCGTATTGTTTTTGTATACATTAAAAAATAAACTGTTTTTTTTTGCTTATAAGTATTTTAACTGTATTGAATAAGGTAAATGTTACTTTTTAGTCTTTTCAGGTCTACTCTGGCGTCATTGTATACTGTATTAGTATTATTATGGTAGAGAATAAATATATAATATGTATGATACATATATATATATATATATATATATATATATATTATGTGTGTATATGTTATTTCAAGCTTGATAGGTGCGCTATTTTAGATGATGCCAAGTTCTTGCCATTAGTTTGTGTCCTCGGTACGCCACTGATTATATGTATTAGGCATTTGAATGCTGCTCTTGAAGGTTGTGCTAAAAACATTTCTTTCGCTCTTAGGCTTACTTGGAGTTGATGGGAATAAAGTCGGTCTTTCCGGCAGACCCAGTGAGTTGGACGTAGATCAGACCGGAAGTATTGTGTGCAGAGGCGTAGGGGAAAACCTTGATGTGGTAGTAGATACCTTGACAAACAGACACGTCATACATTAGCAGACGCTCCACAAATTAATTTCTTTTTTCATTATTGCCGTGCAACAAGTCAGAAATGTAAAAATGCTAGTCATCAGAGGATATGAGACCAATAAAATAGAAAATTGAGTTGCATAGTTTTATTTTAATACATTAATCGTAGCATATGTAGATTAATTATATGATATTTAATTAAAGGTATTCACTCAGTAGGCCGTAGTTGAAAATGTCAAACTAGTCTATCAATCATCAGGTATACCATGATACATCGGGTTTTTTTGAGTTTTTTTTTTTGGTTTTAGTATTTAAAAGAAAACAACAACATGATTTATTATTATTATTATTATTATTAGTGGTGGTTTTATATAGCGTGGTACCCCAGCCTAGGGCCGGGCTCACCTCGCTGTACATACAATTTAATAAACATAATCATGAACTAAAAAATTAACATACATTAATTAACTAAAACAAACAAATGTATATTCACTTCACACATTCCAGAATGAGTTCCATGTCAAGCCATGGGCGGCACCGCAGCAGCATCGGTTATGGGTCAGAGGGGTGAATCAGTCAGAATGGTAAAGTTTAAAGAGATGTATTTTGAGGGAAGTTTTAAAGGCTGTGATGGTCGGTATATTGCGAATGTGTAGTGAAAGAGAATTCCATTGTTTGGGGGCATAGAAAGAGAACGATCGTTCACCGTATGTTTTTGTGCGAATCTTGGGGACAGAAAGACCACGCGCGTCTGCGGAGGAGCGAAGCTGTCGAAGTGTCGAATAGACAGAGAGAAGTTTGGTTAGATAGGAAGGGGAGGAATCCGAGAAAAAAGTTGTGGCAGAGAATAGAGAGTTTGTAGTCAATCCGTGCTTTCAAGGGAGCCAATGAAGTGAATTAAGTACTGGTGTGACGTGATCACGGTTTTTTCTTTTGCCTTTAGAATCAGCCTAGCAGCTGAGTTTCGACCCTTACCACAGTACGGTGATGCGTGGTGTGTGTCCACGTACAGCTTTCCACGAGCTGGGTAGTTGTCTGCCAGGTATCCAACAGAACTGCACGCGCCTGCATTACAGGTGAAACACTCACCGTTCTCAAACTGAGCCTGGGATAAAAGTGTAAGAATGACAGTTAACGCTGCAAGCGGACATTAAGATCCTGTTCATTGGCTGGAACAAGAAATAATGTTCTAAATCCTCTTTCAGCCCTGGCGGATAAATGAGACTCTCATGTGCCTTTCGCCAAGTATCTCCTATAAAAACAGCATTACAGGTTTGAGATCTGATTATGAAAACAGTTTTGATTTCAACTCTGAAAGCGTAATTTAACGCATAATTCTGCAGGTTAATTTCCAAGTTAAAACATAACATACACAAAAAAAAAAAAAACAACCATATCCAGCAATTCAAGTTGAACATCAGGAATCTGATCATTCTTTTTGTTCTCTGACTTATCCGGATTTCATTCGACAAGTGAAACTCAATGATTAAATTGTTTAAATATGACGACATTGTCAACGGACATACGAAAATGTATGATACATAATATTTTATGATTTAACAATTGTGTACAGTGCACATACAAGCACTGTCACGGGTATAATTACAAATGTGAGAAAAACTGATGGGAGTCAATTGATATACTAGATAATCTATACTCCCAGTGCATAGCAATAAAGATTATTGGGATATATGAAGACTGGCCAATCAGACTGTTGAATTTGGTCATGTGGTACAACAGTTTGCGAGTTGGGCGGCCATGATTAAAAAAAAAACCGGTGATTGTTGATCAAAATATTGTACATAAGATAGTGAAGTGAAAGGAGGTTTTGTGTATATATATAGTATATATAGAAGAACAGCGATTTAAGTGAAGTGAGAACAAAATATTACACGATTCAAGGTGTGTTTCTTATTACTGTGCAATCACAATATATATATATATATATATATATATATATATATATATATATATATATATATATATATATATTAAATATATACACCGTGCATATATACCCACTCCTCTTTTGAATATTGTGATCGCTCGAATTAAAATAGTCAATGCTTATATCCGCAACGTCTAGACTATTATTAAAAGACAGTGACATAGTTCATTGATGATTACAACGTAAAACGTATTAAAGTAGTTGGGGGCAATGCACCTACGAAGCGCGTGTAAAATACAGGGAGATGTGCATAATCTATGATAATATTCCAGAGGGTTCTTTTGCCCACATCGACCATGTTTTTTTTCCTTCTTTTTACAATATCATAAAGTCTAGGATCTGTGTCCTTATCTTGTATCTCAGCAAAAATCATTTTATCAGTTACTTCTACAGATATGGGCTTATCATCATCGCCAACGATTAAAACGAAGGACAAATGGGGCAGACCTCGTTGTCGAGACTCATTGACGTAGAGATGTGTTCTTCTGTGTGCATTTGTCGCTGTCGAAATCGAGCGCACGACGTTGGAAGCGGGGAATGAGAGTGCAGCACGGTGCGCAGTGAGAGCGCCCGGGGGGGGGGGGCAAGATCCACCCACGAAATTATTATTATAAATGATACTGTGTCACTTACAAAAGATGCGCAAGGATATGCCGTGAAATGACAAGCCGTGTCAATGGACTCCAGGAATATTTCATGTGCACGCCCGTGGCTGCACGAGATAGAACCTCCGACTGGGGCTGAAAATAGTAAGCCAGAGTTTGAATAAGATTGTTCAAGGGGGCACACACAAAAAAAAAAAAAAAAAAAAAAAAAAAAAAAAAAAAAAAAAAAAAACTCCCCAAACACATGAAAAAAAAAAAAAAAAAAAAAAAAAAATAAATTTAGATTAAGAAAATCCTGTCAAGTTTGGCTNCCAAAAAAAAAAAAAAAAAAAATGGACAAAAAATATTGCTGTTATCAGATTTCGTCTATGACAAGTATGACCCGATCATATCAATTATGACATTATATTATCCGTTTGAAATAATGTCATTGAAGATTTTCCTACATGTCATATCTATATCTAAATGATATCTGCATATTTATATAAATCTTTCGTCAAGTGCCAATGTGAAACGAACAATTTAAATTTACTTCTAGAATCCTGCTAAAAGTTTTCAAACTTATAGACTTTCAACCTAGAAGATGATGTTTATTTTATCATATACGTCATTGGAACTATTTCTTGGCTCTAAGTTATCCGCCAAATCATATACAATTATCCCTGGTCGAACACATACCACTTCCGGTACATCCTGGCTGTTTCTCCCCGCCATTGACGTAAAAATCCACATCACCGCTCTCCTGCATCAGGCCGTAGCCGATGAGGAGAAAGAATGGTGAGCCATCGGTGTGAATGACGTCAACAAATATGGCGTCATCCTTGTCCAAACGAACAGCCGTAGACTGGGACTTAAAATTCGGTTCAGCCGGATCCAAACCTGAGATACATTCGTGTCAATAAAATACTCCAATATAAATGCGCAATGTACGTGTCTATATGAACGAAAAATGCCAAATTAGAGTTATGTTGTTATGAATTGGTCCAAAATGGGAATAGAGGTAATTCTTAAAGATTGGTCCAAAATCGCCATACCATTCGCGATGATAAAAAAACAACAAAAAAAACCACCAAAAAAAAAACCAACAAAAAAATCATAAAATGTAAGTAAATGGATGCTGGTCAGCGTGGCCTTGAATTTGGATGTGCCATTAAATGCCATTTCATTGACTCATCTACGCTGATTAGCTCTACATTTAGGTGAACATAAATGTTTGTCAGAAATGAGGGTGTGCTTCTAAGTTCTAGTTAAGTAGGCGATGGTAAACAATTGGGAAGGCGATTTATGATCCTGAGTGGGGTTACATGAAGATATTTTAAAAGCGATTCTTTACTGGATAATCTTTCAACATGATTAAAAAAAAAAGATGTGCTATTTTTTTTATTTAATTATGTTTTTAAATTTGTTTGTTCGCCGATGAAGGCTTCATGCCGACACGTTCTTTGTTTTGTTGCGTTCCTTTTTTTCAGGATTACACATACTGTGTTTCGCTTATTTCCCTTTTCGCAAACCTGATCGCAACTTCTCCCCCTTATAACCTTTTTACATATGGTCCATTGTGGCGCGCACCACAAGCCATACTTATGGACAGAAGCTAAAAGATTTGGAAATTATTGTTCTAAGCATACCGCTGATGCGCCCGATGACGTTACTATAAACATACCGCTGATGCGCCCGATGACGTTACTATAAACATACCGCTGATGCGCCCGATGACGTTACTATAAACATACCGCTGATGCGCCTGATGACGTTACTATAAACATACCGCTGATGCGCCCGATGACGTTACTATAAACATACCGCTGATGCGCCCGATGACGTTACTATAAACATACCGCTGATGCGCCCGATGACGTTATTCCCAAACAGATGTCCGACTAACCCGGCCAGATGGGCCCCCAGAGAGTGGCCCACAATGTGGACCTTGGCCAGGTCCAACCCGTGGGCCTTCATGATGTCAAGCACGAGCTTTATTTCAGCAGCCACAAGTCGGAGGTTGGCCGAAGCCTGGTCGTAGGCTGGCATGACCGCCCCTTTACTCCAGTCGACACCAACAACGTTGAAATCTCCCTGGTGGCAGAAATTGAAAAACGGAGACCCTCAGTTAAAACATAAAATTAGAAATAAAACAATTCATTTTTTTTTGTTTTAGTTACTACGATATTTTTTTCACCCACTTTGAGATCAACAACAAAATCTCGAGCTCTAAATTTTTACATAAAATTGTATCAACTATTTTTAATGCCATTTAATCATGGTTAGTATATATATTCTTTTATTTTACCCCCATGTCCAAACACCATATCTTCCATTTCAACATTTTTTATTGTAATGCAATCCAACAATATCAAAAGAAAATTTGTTAGGCTTAAAAACATCCAAAGCATTTGATGTAACAAATAGTGATAGCTTATTGTCATAATATAAACATCTTTGATGCTTAAATATCGATATTTCATCTAGAGCAGCGGTTCGCAACCTGTGGGTCACGACCCCTTTGGGGGTAGAACGACCTTTACATAGGGGTCGCCCCAGGCCACCGGAAAACAGATATTTATGAAGAAACAACGAAAATAATTTTATGGCTGGGTCTCACCACAACATGAGGAACTGTATTAAAGGGTCTCTGCATTACGAAAGCTGAGAATCCCTGATCTAGAGTCCCTTCTGTGTGTGTATTTTTAAGTGATGTGTGGTTGGGGGACAGGGGTTGGACTGTGTGTTCTTCGGGGGTATAGTGAGAGTGATGGGAATAAAGAACACAGCAGTTTCTTTTATATTTTGTTTAGCGCCACCAGGCACCAGGGAATGAAAGGCAATGAAGCACAAAAGGACATATTTAAAAAGCGATAGACTACTTAGATTGAAATGTAGGTCAAAAAGCTGTTCTAACAGTCATACACTACTTCTGTTCACGGGACAGGCTGACCTTGTTCAAAAATTTGTCCTTCATGTGAAGGATCCATGAAGTTTTCTCAAAAGATGACGAGAAGCCATGAACAATGAACTTGGTGGCCTTGTGCGGATCAAAGTGAGAACCAGTGATGGAACCTGGGTTGTTGTAGTTCAGGACGTCCTGTGCCTGGCGGTTGCTGCGTGTGAACAGCCACATCCGGACCCCCATGTCTGCTGGAGATATTGGTAGCACCCCATGGGTGTTGCCGTTTGGTGGGTGGTTGTTGAAGCAGCCGACGACTGGGTAGCAGACATTATCAGCCTGGGCGACCACGCAACTTCCGGCCAGGGAAACTGCTGTAAAAAATATCCTAAAATTGAATCAAATATTTGATCGTGATCCGGAAATTCGGTCAATTAATTTATTAATTTGACGAAAGGAAATTTTTGGATAATAATAAATCCAGACTTTTAAATTTAACTGGAAAGATTAAATCCATTTTGCATACTACAACATTGAGTGCTAGACCTGCCCAGTCCATCTAGCATTGCTTTTTCATTGAGTGCTAGACCTGCCCAGTCCATATGGCATTGCTTTTTCATTGAGTGCTAGACCTGCCCAGTCCATCAGGCATTGGTTTTTCATTGAGTGCTAGACCTGCCCAGTCCATCAGGCATTGCTTTTTCATTGAGTGCTAGACCTGGCCAGTCCATCTGGCATTGCTTTTTCATTGAGTGCTAGACCTGCCCAGTCCATCTGACTTAGCAATCTATTTGAGCCCAACCTTTCAGCGTCAAATAATGCGTCTACTAATGTTTTCAGCTTCCCTAGAAGTGTTGCCTGACATTAAAGTCGGTATATATATAAATATATATTATTTACAGCGGGATTAAATGGATTTGAAAACCGACCCTTTTTAAGCTGTCGATTTTAAATTGATCCTATGACAAAATCTAAAATAATTTTTCTCAAGTTGAATATTGATTGACCATTATATAATTTAAACAAATTACCTGCCATAATAGTGCTGAAAATTAAAATTCCCATTTTCGCCAGACAGATAAACAAAACTTGAGATAGTGTCAACACGTCTAACTAGTCCCAGTCACTAGGGGGTCCACCAGTTATGTATGCAGAGCAATCTGACAGACTTCTCATACTTTAGTCTTTTAAACTCTTCTCTTTTTTAAATCTGTCAATCTTTGTTTTTTTTCCCCCTTCCTTGTTCATTCACGACATGACCTTGTGACGTCATAATCAGGGCAAGGGGCTGTCCACAAAGATAGTCGCAATTTTCAATTGGGAGAGGGGAAAGGGGTCTAAGAAAATGTGAAAGTGTGCGAAACCGGGGGGGGGGGGGGGGGGGAGGGGGTGTGCCTTTGATCCTATGTAACGTCACACATTATATATATTTTTATCATTCATATGAAAGCAGAAATCGACAGAGGTGTTTAACTAGCTCTTGTGCTGGATTTATTATGAAAAAAGGTGTCCCTTGGAAGTCTTTAATTTTAATGGTAAAATGTTGTTTTAATTGAAATTAATTAAGATAAGATAAGATAAGATTCTTTTATTGATCCAAATAAATGGAAATGTTTTTTGATTGCATTATACATTTTCAGCACAAAAATAAAACAATTTGAACACAAGACATTTATAATAAATTATTTCAAACAGCCATTCAGTGAGTTCGCTTAGCAAAATCAGGGACTTATTAGTTCTCATTCAGATGTGTGACTTCAGAGGAAGGGAGAGACTGCAATCAGGTTAGTACAATATAAAATGAGTAAAACAGAGTAGGGTAAAACCTGAAAAAATAAACGCAACAAAACAGCGAACGTGTCGGCAGAAAGCCTTCGTCAGCGAACAAAGCAACAGAAAAAACGGTATAAAAATAAAAATGAGAAAGAGCAATTAGCTGGGAAGTCGTATCTGTGGGCAGCAAAAGAAATCTGCACATTGCGCCTTCAACACCCTCACCCCAAAATTTTCCCGCGTTTAACCAAACTCTCTCAGCCTTTGAAATATTTATTAAGTTATCTTCTTATTTTCATTTAATTTTTATTCATTGTTTTTGTATCCAATATTTTGTCTTATTTGCCTTTTTATTAGCGACTATCTCTACTCGCATTTCCATCTTGTGGAGTGTAATTTTGTTGTTGACACACCTGACATTCTCATTCGGTGGACTGAAAGGTTGCCTGAGTTTTCTACCGCTCCAGTAGGCTGGGTCGAAGGAAGACGAGTTGAAGCTCAATAATAAATATAACTTTTCTTAAAATGCATTGCACAAAGAAGCAATTGTGTAGAAGCAGAAAATATTTCCCAAAATTTGGAAGGGGAAAAAAAAAAACAACTTAAAATTCATGAAATGTTAAGAAATCGTTTTTTCTAATTTTTGATGCGTGTAAACACGTCTTTTTTAAAATGTATTTAAAAAAAAAAAATTCTCTAATTTGAAAATGAACACATTTTATAGTTCAATCATAATCAGACTTCTGATATCACCACTGTATCGATTCACCGCGAAAGATCTAAAAGACCAATAAAAAAACAACACTAACTTTACTGTTACATTTTAACCTTAATATGTTTGTATTTTTTTTCTCTTTGTATTGAACAGCTTTCGAATGTTACACATTGAAGAGCTTGCAAAACACTGGAATGATCGTCTGTTGATAGCGTCAGCTGCTATCCTATGACAGTGCAGGGATCACTTGAACGGCCGGCTGCAGTTGCCACATCGAGCGGCTGCTTGTCCAACAGATTGAACTCTCCTCGGCAGGAGGAAGCCCTGTAGAGATTATAGGAGAACATCATTGTCAAACTCGAGTGCATTCGACGATGGGTTTAATTCATCAGATTCTTCAATGGTTCATGCTTCGTTATAAACAGACTTGAACACACACGTTCTTTTCCATAGTTAATACACCTTTAACCCATAAATCTGTCCAACTGACTGTACATTTCATCAACACACGCGTAGCGCAGCTCACTATCAGAGAGAACAGCGCAGAGCCATCACCAACAGATTTCTCTCCACGATTGCTCACGAATAAACAAGCACGCCACAAAACAGACTGTAAGACAGTACGTCATAAGTACCATAAAAACAGACAACGTCCAAATTTAAAATGCGGGAAGGCGTTGATTAACCAATAAAAAGGCTTAACACACTCACAGCTCAGAATAAATACAACATCCCATGCGCAACTTTATTAGTTCAGTGAACTCCCGCACTCGACCATTATCATGGCATGCGTACTTTGGCAGCGGCGCCTTTGGCGTTGATGTCACCTAATGCGTTAACTGATACACGATGTTCCATCCAACCATGGAACTCATTCCGTATCAGACCCGACATAAATCTTATAATCTTGTTCTTTGATGTCGCCATATGTGATGACGTGACCTGATGCAGAAGGCACCATGAAAAAGCACATACTGAAGTAATGTATGGATACTACTTTTTTATTTTAAATCAAAGAAACTTATTTGAAGTAAATGGAAAAGCTTTTATTTTTATTCAGAAAAGAAAATGCAGCTTTAAACTTAAATCAGACCACCCCCACCCCCTTTCTTCCTAACATTCACATTCACACGGTTTCCATCCCACGAAAAATAAAAAAAATATATGTCAAAAAGGAAATTAAAATTTGAAGGATAATGTCCCCTTGGTTTAATTGCTACGAGAGATAACCCAATTACCAGAGCCGTATAGCAATGCCTGGGCCTGGGCCGAAATACTTATATGGTTCCGTTTGGATTAATTTGGTCATTAGGGTCCTTATAAATACTTGATTAAAACTTAATTTTTATTCAGTTACAACTGACCACTAATCACATCGCCTGGGAAAGTACATCTAACACCACCAATCACATCGCCTGGGAAAGTGCATCTTGCACCACCAATCACATGGCCTGGGAAAGTGCATCTTACACCACCAATCACATCACCTGGGAAAGTGCATCTTACACTACCAATCACATCACCTGGGAAAGTGCATCTTACACCATCAATCACATCGCCTGGGAAGTCTTTCTTACCACATGGCAGCGGAAGGGGACATCACTTGTATTGATGCCACGCTGTATGTATTTGTGGAGGAGGACCCAAACAGGCCCCCCAAGAATCCCACGTCTTTCACGTATTTTAGTTGCACCCCCGTGACGACGCCTATGTCAGTTTGATACACGACATTGGTGGAGATAGCCCATGTTCCGTTTAGCTTCTTGTTCCTGGGGATTACAAGTAATACATGGTGGGTAAAAATAATGCATAGTGGGTATGAGTAATGCAAAGTGGGTACAAGTAATACATAATGGGTACAATTAATACTTAGTGGGTACATACATAGACTACGTTGTTTAAATGGGATTATGCGAATACACAGACAAATGATAGTGACATCGGTATACGTCATACGCAGACGTGTGGTGGTAAGGGAAAAGTGAAAGGTACTTTACAGTTTTTAAAAAAAAACACCAAAAGAAAACTCTCTTATTTATACTTCGCCAAGACAAAGATTATTGAAGAATGGAACTGATTAGTTCACCAAAAACTTAAGACTCAATGGGCAAGGGGGGCTGTGACGCAACACTGTACCCTCATGAGTGGAAGCCATCTGCCCAAAACCCCGTCACTCAAGGCCGAGTTGCATGGCCGGAGTCCCCAGGGACTACTAGGCTATGTTTCACGGTCAGAGGTCCTAAGAGATAGAATCTCGACCTCCGAGTATTGATCTTTATTAGGTCACCAAAAAAGTTCAATGCCCCATCAAAAGTTTAATGCCCCGTCAAGAGTTCAATGCCCACTTGAACATTTCAATGACCAGTCACTGTTCAGTGCCCAGTCAACAGTTCAATCCGCGGTCAAAAGTTTTGATGTCCCGTCACAAGTTCAATGCCTAGTCAAGAGTTCAATGCCCGGTCAAGAGTTCAATGCCCAGTCAAGAGTTCAATGCCCAGTCAAGAGTTCAATGACCAGTGAAGAGTTCAATGCCCCGTCAAGAGTTCAATGCCCAGTCAAGAGTTCAATGCCCAGTCAAGAGTTCAATGCCCAGTCAAGAGTTCAATGCCCAGTCAAGAGTTCAATGACCAGTCAAGAGTTCAATGCCCCGTCAAGAGTTCAATGCCCAGTCAAGAGTTCAATGCCCAGTCAAGAGTTCAATGCCCAGTCAAGAGTTCAATGCCCAGTCAAGAGTTCAATGCCCAGTCAAGAGTTCAATGCCCTGTCAAGAGTTCAATGCCCAGTCAAGAGTTCAACTGCTGGTCAAAGGCTTAATGCCCAGTCAAAAGGTCAATGTTTTTCCTCACATACATCAAAAGTGCAGTCATCCTATTAGCATTATTAGTCACGTGTCATGAGCTCCGACTACTTATGTCCACACTCACTAAACATGATTAAACTGAACTGACATTGTACTTTTAAAAAATACTACTACTGCTGTGTCGAAATTGGACAGATTATAATGCATAATGAGATTAAGTTCGTAGAAAAACTTAACCTTTCTAAGATTTGAACGAGTCAGTGAGAAATAGACTCGTGAAAGATGTAACCTAACACCAACAGCATACAGACACTGTTCAAACTTAAGCAAGGACTCACATTTGTTAGTTTTGGTAATGGGTACTCACTTGGAGTTGATGGGTATAAAATCCGTTTTGTCCAGAGTTCCAATCAACGAGACGTAAATTAGACCAGTTGTGTTTGGTTGTGTGGGATTTGGCACGACTTTCACGTGATACGGATAGCCTAAGAGGGAGACATGAGATTTGATAAAGAAGGTATTGACTGGGTATGGAAGTTATTGACTGTGTAGAAAGTATTATTGATTGGTAAGGAAGGTATTGACTTAGTAAATGAGGTATTGACTGGGTAAGGAGGGTATTGACTGGGTAGATAAGGTATCGACTCGGTAAGGAAGGTATTGACGGGGTAAATAAGGTATTGACTGGGTGAGGAAGAGATTGACTGGATAGATAAGGTATTAACTGGGTAAGGGGTAAATCTATTTCTCTCTCTGATTTAGAGAGAGAGAGAGAGAGAGAACGAGATTTAGAGAGAGAGAGAGAGAGAGAGAGAGAGAGAGAGATATAGAGAGAGAGAGAGAGAGAGAGAGAGAGAGAGAGAGAGAGAGAGAGAGAGAGAGAGAGAGAGAGAGAGAGAGAGAGAGAGAGAGAGAGAGAGAGAGAGAGAGAGAGAGAGAGAGAGAGAGAGAAGAGAGAGAGAGAACGAGAGATAGAGAGAGAGAGAGAGAGAGAGAGAGAAAAAGAGATTTAGAGAGAGAGAGAGAAAGAGATTTAGAGAGAGAGAGAGAGAGTGAGAGAGAAAGAGATTTAGAGAGAGAGTGAGAGAGAGAAAGAGATTTAGAGAGAGAGTGAGAGAGAGAAAAAGAGATTTAGAGAGAGAGTGAGAGAGAGAGAAAGAGATTTAGAGAGAGAGAGAGATAGGGAGAGAGAGAGAGGGAGAGAGAGACGGAGAGAGAGAGATTTTGAAAAAAAAATCTTTGAAATTTGATTAACGTTTGTAAATTCTATATCCGGTTATCGGTATAATACTATAAAAAAACAATAAATAAAAAATTTTAAAAAACAACAACTGATAATCCTATTTATAGAGTTGGCTTTTCGTTTTTGTGGAATAACATTAATTAGCATTGATTCAGTAACATCAAAAAACTTGCGAAACTACGCCAAGTCCATAGATTTGAAGAAATAAATTCTATAAACAATGACTTTAAAAAAAAATTTAAAAAAAAAAACAGAAAATATTTCGCCAAGTTTACCACAGAATGGCGGTGAATGGTGCGTGTCCACGTAGAACTTTCCCGTGCGTGGACCAAGGTCAGCGTTATAGCCCGCTGAACTACAGCCTTCGGCACCACAGGTGAAGCATTCGCCATTTTCGAACTTGTCCTGTGGGAATAAAGACATGAAATATTCACACATTTACAAGGGTTACGATGTCCATGCATTGCATTGTGATGTCCACAGGCATCGAAGCGTGGTTACTGCTTATGTTCATGCATTACATTGTGATGCCCACAGTCACGATTAAGGTGAAAAATGTGGGCGGGGGTAGGTTTGGGTGGCGTTGTTACTGCTTATGTCCATGCATTGCATTGGGATGCCCACAGTCACAATTAAGGTGAAAAATGTGGGCGGGGGTAGGTTTGGGTGGCGTTGTTACTGCTTATGTCCATGCATTGCATTGGGATGTCCACAGTCACGATTAAGGTGAAAAATGTGGGCGGGGTAGGTTTGGGTTGCGTGGTTACTGCTTACGTCCATGCATTGCATTGTGATGTCCACAGTCACGATTAAGGTGAAAAATGTGGGCGGGGGTAGGTTTGGGTGGCGTGGTTACTGCTTATGTCCATGCATTGCATTGTGATGTCCACAGTCAAGGAAGGCGCTGTTACTGATGGCAACAGCAATTAGATTAGTCCACAGAAGACCAATATTTATTCTTGGTGATTTATCACACGCTTATGCTACCAAGATTTTTTTTAGATTCAAGTGATCAAATGAACCTGGTTACCGGAAATTTGTTAGAAAGAAAGTTCGTCGACGGAAAATTGACCGAACGGAAGTTTGGTCGATTTTTTTTTTCAGCTCACACGATCAAATTTTCGGCAAATTTCTTTTTGAACGCATTATACTATGTAGTAAAACAAAATAAGAAAAATACATTTGACGCAAATTTGTTCGTGTGAAATCAACACAAAATTCGACCAAATGTCAGTTCGATCAAACTTTCGTTCCATCGAATTTCCGTCGACGAAATATCTTTCAAAAAATTTTTTTTCGGATACTGATGAAAATGTGAAAATTCTAAATTTCTTTACGTCGCAACAGAGTGGAAACAAGCTTTACAATGAAAGAACTATGCTAGCGTTAATGATTGAGTTTATACTTCTACATGCTTGTTAATGATACTAACTAACATAAATGATTGTTAACGAAAGACAACTTACAAAACTCTCACAAGGGTAGGCTGTAAAGTTACAGGTTGTGTCTATTGACTCGAGGAAAATGTCGTGCGCTCTCCCATGGCTGCAGGCCACCGAGTTTTCCAGACTGGAATTACCTGGATAAAGAAACACAATGTCAATCTTTAGACTATTTAACACGTAACTGATTGCTGGAGGCTACACGCAATGAATGTTTATAAACCAGGGAACGGAAGGGTTGTAGGCTTGGGGGTCAGTAAATCCAGTGGACTCAGAAGTCCCCCGATGCCATCAGTGCATCTGGACAATCAGCTAGTGCTCACATGAACTAAGCAGTTCCCCAATGCCATCAGTCCATCTAAACATTCAGCTAGTTCACACTTGAACATAGAAGTCCTCCGATGCCATCAGTGCATATGTACATTCAGTTAGATAGTACTCACTTGAACTAAGGAATCCCCCAATGCCATCAGAGCATGTGTACATTCAGCTAGATAGTACTCACTTGAACTAAGGAGTCCCCCGATGCCATCAGTGCATATGTACATTCAGCTAGATAGTATTCACTTGAACTAAGGAGTCCCCCGATGCCATCAGTGCATATGTACATTCAGCTTGATAGTACTCACTTGAACTAAGGAGTCCTCCGATGCCCTCAGTGCATATGTACATTCAGCTAGATAGTACTCACTTGAACTAAGGAGTCCTCCGATGCCATCAGTGCATATGTACATTCAGCTAGATAGTACTCACTTGAACTAAGGAGTCCTCCGATGCCATCAGTGCATATGTACATTCAGCTAGATAGTACTCACTTGAACTAAGGAGTCCCCCGATGCCATCAGTGCATATGTACATTCAGCTTGATAGTACTCACTTGAACTAAGGAGTCCTCCGATGCCCTCAGTGCATATGTACATTCAGCTAGATAGTACTCACTTGAACTAAGGAGTCCTCCGATGCCATCAGTGCATATGTACATTCAGCTAGATAGTACTCACTTGAACTAAGGAGTCCTCCGATGCCATCAGTGCATATGCACATTCAGCTAGATAGTACTCACTTGAACTAAGGAGTCCTCCGATGCCATCAGTGCATATGTACATTCAGCTAGATAGTACTCACTTGAACTAAGGAGTCATCCGATGCCATCAGAGCATGTGTACATTCAGCTAGATAGTACTCACTTGAACTAAGGAGTCCCCCAATGCCATCAGAGCATGTGTACATTCAGCTAGATTGTACTCACTTGAACTAAGGAGTCCCCCGATGCCATCAGTGCATATGTACATTCAGCTAGATAGTACTCACTTGAACTAAGGAGTCCTCCGATGCCATCAGAGCATGTGTACATTCAGCTAGATAGTACTCACTTGAACTAAGGAGTCCTCCGATGCCATCAGTGCATGTGTACATTCAGTTAGATAGTACTCACTTGAACTAAGGAGTCCTCCGATGCCATCAGTGCATATGCACATTCAGCTAGATAGTACTCACTTGAACTAAGGAGTCCTCCGATGCACTCAGTGCATATGTACATTCAGCTAGATAGTACTCACTTGAACTAAGGAGTCCTCCGATGCCATCAGAGCATGTGTACATTCAGCTAGATAGTACTCACTTGAACTAAGGAGTCCCCCAATGCCATCAACACATCCGGGCTGTTTCTCTCCACCGTTGACATAAATATCAACGTCTCCACTCTCCAACATCAGGCCGTAGCCACCAGCTAACAGGTTGAATGGTGACCCATCCGTGTGGATAACATCCACAAATTGTGCATCTTCTTTGTCCAGCCTAACCGGAAGTGTATAGTGAAGGAAGCTAGGCTCAGCTGGATCAAGGCCTGAAAGAATTTTATTTCGAAAATATTTTAGGGAAAACAGTGCACTTAAAAAAGTTAATTACATTATATTAAAGTTCTAATCGTCATTTAATAACGAGTAACAAAAACTATCCTAACCCAACTGCCATCCTGGCCCAACTGCCATTCTGGCCCAACTGCCATCGTGGCCGAACTGCCATCCTGGCCCAACTGTCATCCTAACCCAACTGCCATCCTAACCCAACTGCCATCCTGGCCCAACTGCCATCCTGGCCCAACTGCCATTCCTGGCCCAATTGCCATCCTGACCCAAATGCCATCCCTACCCAATTGCCATCCTGACAAAGAGTTGTGTTTTTATTTCGCCTTTTAATTTCAAAATAATGTACATATAAAATATATTCTTGGAGACTCTAATATCAATTGTTTTTTTCATATCTTAATGATTGTATTTTCTATTTCTGCGTGCAATCAAGACTATATGTTACCAGGCCGGAGGCAAACCATGTCAATTAAAGATTATTAATGGCATGTTAATTATTAAGTTTTACGGCTATTGTAATGTGAGATTATTGAGTACATCCTGACAATAAATAGGAAAATCTGCATACTATTCACAATAGCCAGGGCTTGAGTCTTGCTGGAACGCATAGTAATTGGCTGAGTTCCCACACTTTTTCCTAGCACTTGACCCATGCATACAACGAATGTTAATATTATTCCTTGGAACATTCGGGTTACGACTCGCCATACAACAGTATCAAGATTCCAAAGACAAGACCAAAATACTAGTCATAAACTTTAGTATTTTTCAAGTCCAGGAAAGAAACGCATGTAGTGAGATAAACGTGGCCTAAAGACCACATGCACTGAATGACAGACAGCAGACTTCCCATAAAATTAGTGTCCTTTGAACTTTCCAGAGGGAAACACTCAGTTGGTGACCTTGATTCGTGGAAAACGCTGTCATTGATCATACACGCTGGCCTGGCAGACTCACTGTTGGAGCCCAATCTCCAGAGAATAAGTGCACCGCTCTTAGAAAGAAAGTCTACAGCCAGGAAAAGCCGGATCAACCCAAAACAACGTTTGTCCTACGTGCGGGAAAAGCTTTCCAGGCACAAATAGGAGTAGCAGGCCACCTGCGTGCTCACTGCTGAACATAGCCTTTGTTGTCGTCTTTGAATATAACCGTGGTCATCTTCACATGCGAAGGACGAACAACGACTATACGTCAGAGCTCATTTTAAGAAGTGGCAGAGTTTGAGTACCTAGGGAGCTAGGTCAGAACAGACCAACTCCAATAGAGTACAACAAGAATTAGGAATATATATTTGACAACTATTGTAGAAACCATGCAGGCCCCTAGATGGGGCTGATCAAGCTTGGTCAGGCATGTCAGTCTTCCCAGGACAAACCTGAAAAGGACAGCCCAAGGAATACGAAACATCAGCAGGTTCAAAAAGACCCAAAAAGAAAATTGACGGAGAACGATCAACAGTATATAATCTGACAATAGACAGCTCAAAAACCAGCTGATGGTCAGAAAGGGAGTTTTTCTTTGGCCTTTGGTTTATTAGGACAGTATGAATGGTAGTATGACTATGTACACATGGATGCATGCCTGTGTACACATGGATTCATGCCTATGTATACATGGATGTACGCCTATGTGCACATGGGTTTATGCCTATCCACACATGGATGTACACCTATGTACATATGGATGTATGCCCATGAACACACGAATGTAGCCTATGTACACGTTTCTGAGAACTCACCACTAATTCTTCCAATGACGTTAGGTCCAAGCAGGTTCCCAATGAATCCTGACAGATGAGCGCCCAGAGAGTGACCAACAATGTGGACGTTACCGAGGTCAAGGCCTTGGTCCTGCATTATTTCCAAAACTAACTTGACTTCCGTTGCCACCACCCGTATGTTGGCCGTGGCCTGGGGGTAGTCGGGCAGCGTTGCGCCCTTGCTCCAGTCAACAGCAAGTACGTTAAAATCGCCCTTAAAACAAATGAATTATACATTTGAAAGATTAACGTTACTATAAATAGAACCACTCATTTCTCCACAACTACACACCACTAGGCCGTACACTGCAATAATTGCTCTAACTTAGTAAGCTGACATAAACTAGAGTTTATGATGTCATTTTGACAAGCTTTATAATATGACATATCTTCATTCTTTATATAATTGTCATACTTAATGTAATGAAAGAAAATAAATAAATAATAGGTAAAAGATAATTTTGAAAATAAATTAATAAATAAAAGGTTAAAAAAATGTTGTTTTTTTCTTTGTTTAAAGTACTCGATAAAAGATCAAAATGAGAATAATCTCAACACCAAAAAAATCCAGACCCACAAAATTAAACTCGCAGTGATGTGCAGGCGATGTTTGCTCTTGAAGTCGGATTATTGTCTCCCATTTGTGGGACATTTCACAAACATTAAAGCTTTGGACAAAATATTTTAAACATTTAAAATTATGTTTCCAGCATGTATCACAACAAAAATTAAAAACAACAACAAGATTTTATATAATTGATTTCCATTTTGAATAATCTTACAAAGAAATTCGAGAAGATACAAACACTATTTACAACACATTGAGTAAAATAAATAATTTCCACACGTTCAAACTATTTTAATCCAGCCCGTTCTTTAGAAAAAAAAAAGTATGAGTCATAGACCACAAACTTGACGTCCACTAGCAAGGGCGGCATTTCGAAGGTGAAAAAAAAAAACCATTAAAAAATATAGTATTTTAAAAACGAATACCTTCACAAAGGCCATAAGTATTATTTGTTTTAGGTCGATGATGGCTAGGGCGGAACGCGCCCTAAGCATATTTCACGATTGGGAGAGCGCACTAGGCATAAATGACTATGCAATGATTCCTTCCCCATAAACAAATTTCGTGCCGAATAAAGCAACGATGCGCATCTCCCTTGGTACCAAGCAAGAACTGTCAACGACCTGCGTCTGCCCCCTTTCATGTCATAATGTCAGCCGGTCAATTAATTTTTGTGTCGAACTATGGCTAATCACACACTGTGGTGACAGTTGGTAAGAGAATAAATAAAGAAAAAAAAACCAAAAGACTTTAAAACTAGACTATTTCGGGTGATAACAAGGTTTTCTTTTTTTTCTTTTTTGTGTGTTTTTTTTGTGTGTGTCTAAACGAAACAGAAATTGTCGATTATATTGCACATTGCCTTAATTTAAAAAAAAATTAGCCATGGGAAGAGGAAATTATTCATTGGGGTTAACTCGCCAGCACACAGTCACTTCGTTTGTTTTAAATTCCTTCCTGGCTGAGACTCACCTTCACTAGAAACTTGTTTTTCATTCTAAAAATCCACGGCGTCTTTTCAAAGGATGACGAGAATCCGTGCACGATGACCTTGGTGTGTCTGCTGGGATCGAAATGAGAGTTCTTGACCGTGTCCGGGTCGGTGTAGTTCAGGACGTCAGCGGTCGCTTTGTTGTCACGCGTGAAGAGCCAGATTCTGGCGTCGAGCTCTTCCGGGGATTTGGGCAGGACGCCATTGGTGTTGTTGAACGGGGCGCTGTTGTTGAAACACCCCACCACGTCGTAGCACACTTCCGTCTCGTTGTACGCGAGCTGGGCGAGGACCGTGCTCTCCCAAAGAAAAACAGCTTGGTAAAGGATGTAAGATATGTGTTTGAAAAGAGTAAAACTTACATCAAAAATATAGTTACTAGCTAATTTATCCGGCTTTGCTCAGGTTTGTATTGGGAGAATAAATAAGTAGTCATAGTCAAATTTAAAAAAATTAAGAGATATTGCCTGAATAATGAAATTGATGTGGGAGTTCCTAGTAGGCAGCTCCCATACAGCCTATAGATTGAAGTGGAGTTCCTAGCAGGCAGCTCCCATACAGGCTATAGATTGAAGTGGAGTTCCTAGCAGGCAGCTCCCATGCAGCCTATAGATTGAAGTGGAGTTCCTAGCAGGCAGCTCCCATACAGCCTATAGATTGAAGTGGAGTTCCTAGCAGGCAGCTCCCATGCAGCCTATAGATTGAAGTGGAGTTCCTAGCAGGCAGCTCCCATACAGCCTATAGATTGAATTGGAGTTCCTAGCAGGCAGCTCCCATGCAGCCTATAGATTGAAGTGGAGTTCCTAGCAGGCAGCTCCCATACAGCCTATAGATTGAAGTGGAGTTCCTAGCAGGCAGCTCCCATGCAGCCTATAGATTGAAGGGGAGTTCCTAGGCCACCTTAGCACAAGCCGGCGAATGAGGTCTAAATGAATCCCTTTTTTTTACGTATACATTTGTTAACTCTGTCCAAACCAGGTGTATACACCCACGTGCTAAAAGAAAACAAATTCTATGATTTATTTCCATTTGTTTTTTTTTGTAAAGTTATTAAAGTTCTCCTACCTGCCAGAATGTAATGTAAAAAAGCCATTCTGTTTAATTTCTGGTGTCTAGAACTATGCCGTCAGCAGACGATATAAACTTTCTGCAGGTCAGCAGAGCTCTAAACGGCACCACCTGTTCCTAAGCTTCCCACAAACCAAAAGACTTTTTTATATAAACATCACAATCTAAATAAACCTGTGTCCAAAGTTCTTTGGCTTTTTAATTCTTTTTCTCTCCTCTCTGTTCCATCACGATAGGAGATCTACACATTTGGAACAAAGACACGTTTTACTTGTGTGTACGTCAGTGGAGATAAAAGAGTTTTTTTTTTTTTTTTTAAGACAGAGATTTCTAATCAGAGGTAATATTTATTGGTTTAAAAAATCTTAGTGTCTTCTCAGCCTGAGTCTTGGTGGATAGGTTTTACAGTAAAGAAGATGACCGAACTATTGATGTGCTGGATGAGAGGAAACGGCTTGAAATCTTGTCCAAAACATTCGACACCGACTACGTCCTATTAATGGGAGCAATTTATTGGAATAGTTGGCGTTTTAACTTAGAAAAGATTCCAACACTACATGGGTTAAATTCTCACATTATTTCGTTCAGTTAGAATTTATTTCAATGTTTCTTTTTTTTTGTTGTTGTTGTTGTTGTTGGTTGTTTTCGTTTTTCTGGTATTTTTATTTAGTGTGTGGCGTTGAATGCAGAATTAGTTTGGTTTACATAATATGTAATTTACTTTTGTATACCCCCCTCCCCACCCGCCAACCAATTTATTAACCCCGAGGAGCATCTCTGAACAGGTTAGAAATGAGGCACTTGGTAGTTACGGCCTATGAACCCACGTTAGAGACCAGGCACTTGGCAGTTACGGCCTATGAACACAAGTTAGAGACCAGGCACTTGGCAGTTACGGCGTATGAACACAAGTTAGAGACCAGGCACTTGGCAGTTACGGCCTATGAACCCAAGCTAGAGACGAGGCACTTGGTAGTTACGGCCTATGAACACAAGTTAGAGGCCAGGCACTTGGCAGTTACGGCCTATGAACACAAGTTAGAGACCAGGCACTTGGCAGTTACGGCCTATGAACACAAGTTAGAGACCAGGCACTTGGCAGTTACGGCCTATGAACACAAGTTAGAGACCAGGCAGTTGGCAGTTACGGCGTATGAACACAAGTTAGAGACCAGGCACTTGGCAGTTACGGCCTATGAACCCAAGTTAGAGACGAGGCACTTGGCATTTACGGCCTATGAACCCAAGTTAGAGACAAGGCACTTGGCAGTTACGGCCTATGAACACAAGTTAGAGACCAGGCACTTGGCAGTTACGGCCTATGAACACAAGTTAGAGACGAGGCACTTGGCAGTTACGGCCTATGAACACAAGTTAGAGACGAGGCACTTGGCAGTTACGGCCTATGAACACAAGTTAGAGACGAGACACTTGGCAGTTACGGCCTGTGAACACAAGTTAGAGACGAGGCACTTGGCAGTTACGGCCTATGCACACAAGTTAGAGATGAGGCACTTGGCAGTTACCGCCTATGAACACAAGCTAGAGACGAGGCACTTGGCTCTCGTTGCTTATTTTGATTAGAATTTAATTATTAATTTAATTATTGACATCTGCGCGTGAACATACGTGATTGTTCTCCTCGACCTATGCAAATTAGCGCATGTCATCGAAATAGCTTTGAGAAATTATATTTCTTAAAAAGCCCAAATGTTACATAACATTATTGTAGTGTTTTTTTTTTTTTTTTTGGTTTAATCATTATGAACACATCATTTTAAAAAGTGAATGCAATTGGAGTTATTAAAACCATTATTATTACTCAATACAATTGGTATTGCATAATGAAATTAGTATTACACAATACAATAAGTATTACTCAATACAATTGGTCTTATTCAATACAATTGGTATTGCTCAATGCATTGGTTATTACTCAACACAAATAGCATTACCCAATACAATCCCTGTTATTCAATACAATTGGTAATATTCTTCAAATGGACTTCATTCAGTGTATGCATATGAAATTTTCAGAGAGAATGAGAAAAGAAAATGGTCTAAAGTTGAACAGTGAGTCAGATATCGTCTGTACTTCCCCTCCCTCCTCTCTTTCCATCCCTCCTCTCTTTCCCCTCCTCTCCTTTTCCCATACCTTCCCTCCCCTCTGTCTTCTCTCCCCCGTCTAGTTCCATCACTAGAAATAAATTCACAATAATTCGATTAAAACAAGTTATCTTTGAATCTTTACCAATTTTTCATTAAGACTGTCATTTAAAAAAAAAAAAAAAAAGCATTTTTAAAGTTTTTATCAAGTCAATGAAAGATAAGTCACACAATTTTTCATCATTGATTATCATTGATTAAGTCAAGACGCACGTAACAACTAAGACGAAACAAGACTTTAAAAAATTATATTAGAAATTTAAGGAAAAAACAAAAAACATGAGAGAGTAAGACTGAAAATTAAGCCAGAGGCATCAGCGTGAAAGGCCTGGACCAAGATTCACATTGACAAGAAGGAAGTGTCGGCCACAGAATAATTTATAGAGAACCCTGCACGCGATGATTAGATTGGATGGGTCCAGGCAGCTAGCTTAGCGTGCACAGACGTAAGATGACGGTACGGGATGTCAACAGTGAGATGGTTTGTGAGTGAAGGTTTGATGGTCTCAGCCACAGCATCGTAACGTACAAAGATCGTTTAGGTATTTACATTTGAACATTAATCTTTGTAAATGTATTTCTATATAAGTTAAATACCATAATTTATATTACATATGCGTTAGATATTATTTGAAAGTAATTAATTTTATAATTTTTTTATTTTGTTCTTTTTTTCAAATAAACAAAGGATATATAAAAATATTCAACAATGGTGATCTTGTAATCAATGGTAATTTTCAAGGTATATTTTCAGACGGCCCGCAATGGAACTGCAGATTCAAGTCATCATGACCGTTCTTCTGGCATGTACTTTCCGTTGGACGGATCAGTCAGTTAGTGGGGATGACAGTGGAGCACTGGACGCGACCCAGTCAACAATCACCAGTGCTGGGCAAGTCATTCCTAAAACATTATAGCAAACATTCACTCCTCCTAGCTCTAACTTGTAGTGTCCAGTACAATCACAGACGACCACTATTACACATCATGTCTCTGTTCATATCAGATAACTTAGAGTCTTCACTAACTTTTTGTACCACAAACATTCCGGACGCCGTGTTTTACTACACAATACATAATATACGTATATTTTACACCAATGAAAACTGAAAACAAAAACTAACAAATATGTACTGTAAAAAAATCGCATGCTAGCAAGAAACAAAGCGAAGAGTGGACGCTAACTTCTGTTAGGAAACTTTTACTTTGTATCCCTCCAATTAACTGCTAGCAACCTTTTATTATTATTAGTATTATTATTATTATTATTATTATTATTATTATTATTATTAAGGTGGATTTATATAGCGCAGTACCCCAGCCTAGGAATGGGCTCACTGCGCTTCACATAAAAATTAGCAACTACGGAAAATTATACATTTAAAAACAACAATAGGTAAAAAAACTTGACCTCACTAACCCAAGTACTATCTACCCCTGTCTAACCATGGACATCACCCAGCAGCATCGAGTGCTGTGTGGGAATGAGTCGGTATAGTACAATTTGAAGAGATGGGTCTTGAGAGCAGTTTTGAAGGCTGTGATGGTCGGTATATTGCGGATGTGTAACGGGAGAGAATTTCATTGTTTTTGGGGCACAGGAAGAGAAAGATCGTTCACCATATGTTTTAGTGCGTGTTCTGGGAACAGAAAGAATACGTGTGTCTGTGGAGGAACCAGACTTTCGAAGGGGTGAATATACAAAAATAAGTTCAGTAGGAAGAGCAGGAAACAGAGAAAAAAGTTGTAACAAAGAACAGACAGCTTGTAATCAATGCGTGCCTGTATGGCGCGCCATTGGAGTTAGTGAAGTAATGGAGTGACGTGATCACATTTCTTTGCCTTTAGAACTATTTAGTTTTGAACTTTCTTCAGCTTTTATAAGAATTGTTATGGGGAACCTGACAGAAGAGAATGGCCTTAGTCAAGACAAGAGAGAACAAGAGCACATAATTGTGTTTTAGTTCCGCTAACTACGAGCTAGTGGTATCCTTCAATTTACCTGCTTGCAAGCCTTCACATGGCATCCCTCTGTTTACCTGCTAGCATGCTTTACATGATATCCTTTCATGTATCTGAAGGCAAAATGTATCAAATGTATGTTTATTGTCACTAAGGAATCAGATATAAGCACACTTAGATTAATTTTTTTAGAAAGTTTATTTCATCCCTGGCCTAAAAATACATGCACGTTAATGTCTTTTGTTCAAAGGTAAATAATTCATAGAAGAATATTATTCCATTGATGCGTATTCAATTAAAAACTATAATTATGACAATCTTTGGCCCATATCTAAGGATACAATTATCCTAAGCGTCAATATTTTAGTCGCAATAGAAATGATAAAAAGGACGATAACATATCCCCGATTCCTTATTACTTAAGCTTTTTCGGAAATAAAAGTTAAAAGAGGGTAAATAATGACGTACGCAACTAAGAGATTGACTTTAGTTTATAAGAGAGTTTTCTGATTGGCCGACTCATTGACTATTAATGTTAACATCGGAAGGGCAATCGCTTCTACGACGTAGGCATCAACTAACCAAGGGAACATGTTACGGACGTAAATGCTGAGGTTTAGTCTTTAAGTAAAAAAACCTGGTAAAAACAAAAAGGTTTTCGTACAAATCATTTTTAAGATGTAGTATTCAGCAATTGGGGATTTGGGGGCGGGGGGGGGGGGGACGCTGAAAATTTGACAAACCATGCATTCAAGTAACGCACTCTATAAGAATGCTTATTAGTTCTCTACCTCTAAACCCCCCCCCCCCCCCGATTGGAAACCGCACATTTTTTTGCCACATTCCGGAATTTTTTTAAATATTTTATTATCCCACACGCTTTTACATCGCACATTTATTACACCAACCATCTTTGTAAAACAGCAGAAAATATTGCGCACCCAAGAAACTTTTAAGAATCTCATTTAGTGCAGTTATCGGGAATTTTCTTTTATCTTCTTTTTTGAGGGTTGGGCTGAAAAAATGAAGGTATGCGTTGTCATCAGCAACGAGTCTGATGTGGTTAGTTTCAGCTAGATGGGATGACGGAAAGTGGGTCGATTTTCGCCCGAAGATTGTAACATAAAGAAACACACGAACGAAAGGGAAGTTAAGATAAATGATTTAAAAATCCCCCGTTTTATTACAAGGCTTGTCCAGTAAGTTGATATACTCCACTAAATATTGTCACCAATTCAAATTTTTAAGAAAAAAATAATTGAACAAGATCAAACGAGGGGGTCGAAAGGGGGTGGGGTGGGGTACGAACATAGAAATCGGATATATTCATTCGGTCAGTCGTAAAAAACTGTGTGTTTTCTAATTTATTTCAGAACTGCTTCTTCACCAGCAACCACCATCAACAGCAACAGCAGCAGCAACAGCAGCAGCACGGCTCCAGTGGGAGCAAACACCGTCTACACATGGTTCGCCTATCCAGAAACATACCCGTCACAAGGCAAGACCTTAACGGGTCATGTCTTTATGGTAATTCTCTTTTGGTTTTCTATCTTTTTTTTCCTCCACCTGACGACTTTAACATGTGAGAAATATAAATTATAGATAGATACATAAATAAATAAATAAATTTAAATATTTACATATTTCAATGGCAAAGGCATCAATCATTCGTGATCGATAACTTTGTCCTTAATCGATTTAAATAACGACATTTTTTTTTAACATTTGAACCAAGTGTGACAATGTAAAATAACTTTACATTTGAACCAAGTGTGACAATGTAAAATAACTTTACATTTGAACCAAGTGTGACAATGTAAAATAACTTTACATTTGAACCAAGTGTGACAATGTAAAATAACTTTACATTTGAACCAAGTGTGACAATGTAAAATAACTTTACATTTGAACCAAGTGTGACAATGTAAAATAACTTTACATTTGAACCAAGTGTGACAATGTAAAATAACTTTACATTTGAACCAAGTGTGACAATGTAAAATAACTTTACATTTGAACCAAGTGTGACAATGTAAAATAACTTTACATTTGAACCAAGTGTGACAATGTAAAATAACTTTACATTTAAACCAAGTGTGACGATGTAAAATAACTTTACATTTAAAAAGATATGACAAAAATTCAGATTCAAATTCAAAACCCTCATCATCTTTCAAAAGGAGATACATCAGCATAGCCGTATCTTTTTCATTTCTGACGACCGTAGTTAACGTTTTGAGCGATGTGATTTTTTTTTTGTGTTGTTCAAATGAATGTGTTATGTAGCATACATTGCCCGCGCTTGAGTTTTACTTGACCTAAATTAGAATCCTAGCAGACAGTAACGTCTGTTGTGGGCGTGGCCTAGTCCTTTGATGTATCTTGTTTGCTATCGGCTTCCAATCACACATTGGGTAGTATGTCTCCTGGTAGTTTCTGGAATGTGCTCGATTACCCGAGAAATGTAAACAACACGACATAAGTCTTTTCTGGAAGGCAGGGCTTACGCGACCTATATAAGGGATTGACTGGCACGGACGGAGAGACGGAGATTCAGATAGAAATTATTAATTTTACGAGACGTGTATTATTCTTTGTGAATTTGTGTGCTCATATGTGTTTATTTCGCATTTCATCATTATTCATTGGCATATTATTCTAACTGTGTTAACTGTGTACCGGTACAAGATCTACCATACTGTAAATTGAAGATTGTCATTATATTTTCTTTTCTTGTGTTATTATTTTAAGACTTAATAAATCTTAATTAATTGTAACTGGCAACTGTTTTGGGTGTCGCATCTTTAATATTGTTGACTCTATGGTATCGTCCTTTGTTAGACACTGCTTACAACGAGCCAATTAAAATTAAAATAGGAGATTAATTTCTCATATTAGAAGCCAGTGCGTAACAAATGCCTGCTCTTTGTTCCAGCAATGTTAAACTTATTTTTTAATTTTTTTTTTAAAACATATTTTAATTTCCAGACCTGGTTCGGAAAGCTAAAAGTTCATCAGTGCGCCATGGAATGCCTAAGACACACCAGGTGCCAGTCGTTTAACTACCAGCAGGCGTCCGGTCAGTGCGACCTGAACAACGCTTCCCACACCGACCACGCGAACGACCTGGTTGATGAGCAGAACTGGGAGTACCATCTGAGGACCAGTTTCTCAATCGACAAGGTGAGAGGTGGTTTTGTTTGCATCGCGGGGGGGGGGGGGGGGAGGGGGAATGAAGAATGCAAGTGTTGATCTAGGCACGTCATTACTTTTCATCTACAATGACAAACACTTAGTTATAGTTTTTTTTTAAAAAGGCTTCAACCCTTTATTGCAATGATTGTCAACGGTTGAAGTCCTTTGCCTGGATGCTATTGACCGGTGTTCGAGTCTAGGTCTCTTTCACAATATTTGTTCTGCTATTTTTTTTGTTTCGATTTTATTAAAAAAAATTTTAATGCTAAAATTTCGGCAGGGAAGATGGTCCTTCGGTTTTTTTGGCAGCTGACAGTTTCGATACACTTAATATAATAAACATGGCTTAAGTATCATGTGTATTGTTTACATGTTACGGGTTTCCTGATTGAAGGGCAGCAACATCAAGGAACGCCTCACAAACTCTTGCAACTTCTATTAATACATTATAAAGATATTCACTACTCACCGTTAACGGTAAAGGTTTATTTTGTGAACAGTATCTCATTACTTGTGTAGCTGAAGATTTTAGTTAAGACTTTGAACGCAAACAAGAGAAATAGTGTTAAAATTAAAACACAAAAAGTTGTATTTCTTAAACAGAATTTATTTTAAATCAATTAAGATCTTAAAAGTTCTCATGAATAAGAAATGTGTAAAAATCACTTCAACAAAAAATTCTATGGGTCATTAAATACATATTCAACAGTCCAGATAATTTTTATAACTAAACCACAGATCCATTTTCCCCATACTTGTAGTTACTCAAATTATTTATTTTTTGTTTTTGCGTTTGCTTTGCTTTGTGAATCTGTCTTATCCAAATTTGATTTGATATTTGGTATATCTTGTATTTCTCCACCTGTTTCTCTTCGCTGAGCAGTGTGCCGCCAAGTTCATTAAAAAGTATAACGCAACTTTAAAAAAGAAATACGCCACGACATGATGGGCAAGAACAATTTTTAAAAAATATTAAGTTTATGACGTACTCAGAGTAAAGTTAATTTTGAAATTTTTTGACTGAACAACAATATCGGGATTTGGGTTTCGATCCAGTGCGGTTAGTACTAAAATGCTATAGAAATATAAACGAGTACGCTACGAATCTTTTAGAGTTTTAGAACATTGTAACTCCTACACAAACATACAAATCACGTTCAATTTTTTGTAGTTAAGATAGTTCTATACTTGTTTAAAGATGATTTCTGGGACGTGTCTAAACTTAATTTTGACCTTTGAACGCCACATTCATTTTCCGTCTTTTTATACACTGACAAACAATTTATGCAAACCAAGAAACGAAAGGTTTGAAATGTGTCAACTTAAAAAATCTGTCCTCGCCATAAATTGTTAAATTTAAGAGCAAACCACTTTCTTGACGTCACCACAGCAAACCTCTTAGTTTAATCATTGGAGTCTTTAAAATGATCTTTTATCATGTGATCATCAATTACCACACATACATTCCGATGTGAAACCTAACCTTCACACACAAGTGTTCACTTCACCTCTACATAATGAACACTTTTCCCGCCAGTCTGCTTAGCTATAACTTCTCCTAGAAGTCTGTTCCCATAAATACAAGACTATTTTTTTTTATAGTAAACTTGAAACACAGTCTATAAACTCAACACATACATGAAATTAGAAAGCATCATTTCAATAAAGTTTGGTTACGAGCGACCAGCAGTGTTGGTGGATGATTTAGCTTGGAGGAGAACTGGGACCGTCAGCTGCGAGGATTATTCTGGGTCGACACATGTGGATAACTTGCCGAATTCTGGAAACCAAGGAGCGGGCAATACGTTATTAACGGTCAATATTTGAGTAATGGTCAACACCTAATGGTCAATATTTGAGTAATGGTCAACACTTAATGGTCTATCTTTCAGTAATGGTCAACACTTCATGGTCAATATTTTAATAATGGTCAACACTTAAAGGTCAGTATTTTTGTAATGTTTAATAGTGATTGTAAATTAGACGTCCAAGATACAAGTTAAAAGCGGTCTTTAGAAATATGGAACAAGTAAAACGTAACACATTTTAGCTGGATATCAATTCAATATATAACTAACAGGACCAAGTACGTATATAATAACGGTATGAAACAAATGCGCTTTATCTCAGTACTACTTGCGCTCATTATAATTCAGCATTCTCTGTAGAGATTGAGATGCTAAACGCTATATTTGAAATAAATTCTTTACATTCACTTTCGTTCGTGGCTGACTGACTCGGTGGCAAAATCTTCGGACAGCGAATGGATCCACTTCCCGTCAACGTATCCAGCTGAAACTCGGCACATAGACTCAATGCCGATGACAATATATTTGTTCAAGTTTTAAGCCCATACCCTACCCCCCAAACATCCGTTTATTTTATTTTTCAAGGGGAAGATCAAATGAAATCGCCAAAAACTGCGTTGTACGAGATTCTTTTTTCTTTTTTTTTTCTAGTGCGTTTGGTGCGTTTGGTGCGTTTGGTGCCTAATATCTTCTTTTGTTTTTCTGAAATAGTCAATGAAATAAAGTTGCAAAATAATAACGGGTGAGTCATTAGAATATGAATAGAGTTCAGGGTCGTGAAAAAAATTGTTCAATTGCTAGCCTTTTTTTTTTTTTGGTTGGAGGGGGTGGGGGGTGGGGAGTGCAGGGCACTAATTGGGATCCTTATAAAGTGCTTCACTTGTATGCATGCTTTGTCAAATGGTCAGACCTACCTACCCTCCCCCCCTCCATTGCTAGCCTTTTTTTTTTTTTTGGTTGGAGGGGGGGGGGGGTGGGGAGTGCAGGGCACTAATTGGGATCCTTATAAAGTGCTTCACTTGTATGCATGCTTTGTCAAATGGTCAGACCTACCTACCCTCCCCCCCTCCCAACACCAAATTGCTCGATATTACGTTTTTATAAAAGATTTATACGCAAAACTTTCTATTTATGGCGTTGTTTCATTTCAAAGAATTCCATTTTGTTTGTAGAATTGATCTTCAGATTGCATTTGTAACTCACATTAACCATTCATTTTCGCGACGGTGACGCAAAATGTAAAAAGCCGTCTTTTAAAAAAAATCAGCCACCTCGCAGTTGAAAAAAAAAATATGTCGCCGTGCGTCTACTTAATTATACGGATGTGTCCTCCTCAAATGTAGCTTTTGGCCACTCGCCTCTTGGTCTCGGGTACGACGGCAACATCTTCTTCAGGGCCGCCGAGATGAGTCGGTTCTTGTCGTTGTGCTCCAAGGAGATGATGCTGCCCCTGGCCTTGTTCACGGTGGACGCCAGGTGGTCGGTGGGGATGTGCAGGATGTTGCAGACGCGGGCGATGACCACAAAGTATCGGTCAATCTCCCCTTGTCCGTCTAGATCCAGCAGCTGGGTGATATCGTCCTCGTCGTCCCAGTCCATCGATTTGAAGTAAGGGTGGGACTTTGTTTTGCGCACAAAGAAAAAGTTGGGAGAACATCAAGAACTAACAAAGTTATAATAGTTTACAAAATTGGTGTATGTTTTGTCAAGAGGGTATTCGTTGGAAAGTATTATAGAAACAGAGATCCTGTCAGATTGAAAAAAAAAAAGAGTAAAATATGCAATAAGAAAAGTTCAAAGTATTGAAGAGGCGTGATTGGAAGTATAGGGAGCACCTAACTAATCGATCGATCCACATATTTTCGTGGCAAAAAGCTCCATGGCAGCATAAGAAAGAACCATTTGAAACATTTTAAAGTCTATCTGAAATTTTGGCATTGTAACATTGTTGCCTGGACAACACACTTCCTGGAATTCCACAACCCAAAAGCAACAACTAAAGAACTAGATTTTCACCGTCGAAATTCCCCGCAAATAACAAATAAAATGGTTAACATTGGGTTAAGAAGCAGATCTTTTCAGTAACTGAACAATAGACACCATACTGTAATTTTTCCGTTTACCTCTAATCAGGCACGTGGCACGACTTTATCCGCTTCTGTTTACCTGTAATTACCTTTATTTCGATCACCTCGTTTTCAGAACCTATTCGGAGTCTAGGATCTTTGACAAGGAGTTTCTGACACAAATCTTTAGCATGCGGATCATCAAACAGCCATTCAGGGTACTTTTCCTTGAGTTTTGTCACGGACTGGTAACTGTGTTAACGACAGATTCAAAATTCGAAAAAAAAAAATAAATAAATAAAGTAAGTAAAAAATATCCTGCTCAAATAAAATAAGGAATACGTTATGAAACGTTATTCCATAAGAGAGTTACTTGCTATCGAATGAGGGAGAGGTTATGGTTGGGGAGAATATTTCACCAGAGAGGGGAACAACAACAAGGCAACAAGGATATCTTTAGAAGCACATGCATCTTTGCATTTTTTAATGTCTCTTTTTGTAAGAATAGAAAATGTTCCGTCTAGATTTTGGTCTGTTTATTTAAGAAATACGTATGCAGGGTAGTCAAGTAAAATTATTTTAACTTGGTAGTTTTCTTCTCAATATGTTTTTTTTTTCAATCATGTTATTCCATTAGTCTAAACTCAAAAAGACCAAAAACAATTACACGTTATGTGGAAATGTAATTACGATGATATATATTATATTTCCCTAAAGCTTGCCCTTCCCTGATTTATAAACTATACTAACTAGACCAGCAGTTCTCAACCTTTAGGTCGCGACTCCTTTGGGGTCGAACGACCCTTACACAGGGGTCGCCTAAGACCATTGGCAAACATATATTTACAAAGTAGCAACGAAAATAATTCTATGGTTTTGTTGGGGGGGGGGCACCACAACATAAGGAACTGTATTAAAGGGTCGCGGCATTAGGAAGGTTGAGAGCCACTGAGCTAGGACAAAGCTAAAACATGAAACGGTTACCCCTCGGTCAGTTTGTCTGTACGGAATGGGTTGTAGCCTGTGATAAAGCGATACAACATTACGCCAAAGCTCCACCAGTCAATGGCCAGCCCACACGGCCTGTCCAGGTATATTTCAGGGGCTCTCACCGCTGGCTTTCCGCAGTCGGTCATTATTTCCCCTTGTGGTTCGTCTATTGTCCGGCACAGACCGAAGTCAATGAGTTTCAAGTGGGCTGTGAATGACATTGGTAGACAAGTACATTGATGACACTACTCTAAACTGACAAATAAACGTCGTGGCTACTCCACAATAATTCTGTTCTTCATCAAAATAATGCACGCTCCTTATGTTTTTTTTTCGTTTTCTCATGAAAATGATTTGCAAGACTTGTGTTAATTTTTTTTTTCAAATTATACATTGGGCCATTGGGACAATTTAATTCTTTTAATTCTTCTTGCAGGTCAACTCTTTTTCTCATGATCTTCTTTGCAGCTTTATTATCTCTGTCATGACTTCCTGTCAGTTTACTCCTTCCTGGCATGAAATTTCTGTCAGTTTAATACTTTCTGTTATGTTATTCTGGTCAGTTTCATTCTTTCTGTCATGTTCCCCTTTACATTTTAATTCTTTCTGCCGTCATCTTCCGGTCGGTGCAGTTCTTTCTGTCAACTACTGTCTGAAAGATGTATTTCTTCCTATGACAATGTTGTGAACATTTCATTTCTGCCTTAGGATAGCCTGTCACGTTCAATTCATCGTGTCTTAATCTGATGCTATTATCCTGATAAGCGACGATTATTTTGTTTTTTTCCACTTCCTAGCGATTTATCCACTATCAAATAATTTACTGAGTCATGTGCTAGCGATTTATCCACTATCAAGTAATTAACTGATTCATTTCCTAGTGATGTATCCACCATCAAATAATTTACTGAGTCATGTCCTAGCGATTTATCCACTATCAAGTAATTTACTGAGTCATGTGCTAGCGATGGATCCAATATAAAGTAATTTACTGAGTCATGTCCTAGCGATGTATCCACAATCAAATAATTTACTGAGTCATGTCTTAGCGATGTATCCATTATTATGTAATTTACTAAGTCATGTCCTAGCGATTTATCCACTATCAAGTAATTAACTGATTCATTTCCTAGCGATGTATCCACCATCAAATAATTTACTGAGTCATGTCCTAGCGATTTATCCACTATCAAGTAATTTACTGAGTCATGTGCTAGCGATGGATCCAATGTAAAGTAATTTACTGAGTCATGTCCTAGCGATATATATCAACCGTCAAGTAATTCACTTAGCCATGTCCTAGCGATTTATCTATTATATAGTAATTTACCGAGTCATGTCCTAGCGATCTATCCACTATCAAGTAATTTACTTAGACCTTACCTCGACTTGTGAGCACGCAGTTAGCCAGGTAAATGTCTCGATGAACGATCCTCAGCTTGTGAAGGAAGAAGATGGCCAGAGCAAGTTCTTTCAAGTAAACCCTATAGGAAAACATTCCATTAGGTGACGTTAAAATGTCTCAAAAAAAGCATCCCTATCAGCTAAAAATAGACTCGATAGGTTTCCTTGAATGTCGCACGCGTTAATCGCTTTTACATCTAATAATAAAATCCAAATTCATATCACTTCAGATTGGTGACATCGTGGAGACAGCGTGTTTTAAATACAAACGGGCTAACATATTTATGGTTAAACTGATGTGCACCATTGACACCTGTTTCATCTCATCTGTTCTATATCCCATAGAGGGACATTTCACCCCCGCCTGTGGTATGTAAAGACCAGGATAGTAGAGCCCAGGTCATCCAATCCCTCCCATGAAAGCGACCCATCCATTTACATTACCGTGCTAATTTTGGCGGCATGCTGTGCTTGGGTTCCAGCAGGTCCATGAGGGTCCCTCCTTCACACAGCTCCATCACAAAGTACATGTTAGAACTCACCCGGAAGTGGGAGTGGTAGCCAATCAGATGCCTGGAATAAACGTCACGACCACGAAGGCCATTAACAGCAATAACAAATAACCACCTGAGCTCGCTCTTCTGAAATATCATATTTTCCACGAATTAAAGCATGACAATAATTATTGTCAGTCATTATATCTTTATCATGGCTTAGCTATTGTCATAGTTTATGATTAGATCAATAATTATGCCATTTCTAATTGCAGCAGAACGCTATACAATATAAAAATATCTTGCCTGCATTCCGAGCTTAATTTCAAGACCGTCAACTCTCGTATGACCAGGATCTTAGATTGGCGGAAATTCGGAATGAATTTAACAGCAAATGTTTGGTTGGTGGGTTTGAAGATGGCCCTAAACACTACTCCTGTTGCCCCACTGCCTAGGATTTCTTTAAAAGAAAAGAAGTCCTGAGCCTCAAAGTTAGGGCCGCTAGCGCCTTCTGGTGAAAGACCGTATGTCGATTCGGTCAGCTCCTCTGTCATCTACAATCATTCAACGAAAGAAGTTTGTGTCCACATTTATTTAATGGCAATTCGATGATTCCATGTAACATCTGAATGGTTTGCAATCTATCGTTTTAACAAATGAATTGTCTATTATCTAATCAAATAGAAAGTTGATGATTCTAAGTAGCAACTGGTTATCTGAAATTATTATAAATCTTCCTTCTCATTAATCACATTTCTGGCAAGTTTTAGTTGAAATAATTTTTTTTTTAAGATCAAGTTTTTGATTTTTTTTTACTTCAATAAGTCTGAACCCCCCCCCCCTCCCCACACACTTTTTTCTTAAACATTGTACCTAATTCAACCGATATTTTTCCATCCCATACATTGTACACGAGTCATTTGATAATATTCCATCCCCCATATTTTACCAAAGTCATCTATTTATTCCATCACGCATATTATACCCAAGTCAACTGATATTTATTCCATCCTTACTGTACCAAAGATACCTGATATTTAATCCACACCCAAATTGTACCAAAGTCATCTGATAATTAATCCACACCCAAATTGTACCAAAGTCATCTGATATTTAATCCACACCCAAATTGTACCAAAGTCATAATGAGATGATGAATTGTATCACATTAAATCGTAACCAAGCAGCAGAGCTAATGTCCAGGCAGTTGGACATCGAGGGCCAATTGTTAGACTCAAACTTAAAAGATCCCCCACAAGAAATTCGATTGGAATAAAAAAAAAAAAAAGTAGTGGATACGCCTTCTTCAGAGGCACCCCTGCCTTTTTTCTGTTCGATGCAATTTTTTAAAATATATTTAATTTTTATATATTTTTTTGTTGTTGTAATTTGTAGGGATGGGTCTGGTACTGGTTACATTTCGTCTACTCAATTAGCTCTAACCACACTTTAAAAAAATATATATACGCCAAAAAAAAAAACAATACAAAACTATATATAAAAATAAAATACTATTGTCTCCTCTCGCCTACCTCCATCTGCAATTTGACACTCAGAGCGTTCCTCATTTTGTCGTCTTTAGCATCAAGCTCGTTGACGATGCCGTAAAAACTGGTTCTCCTCCCCTTTAGGTTGTCCCCCGTGGGGTCAGTCTTCCCGAAACAGCCTCGACAACACAACATCTTGACGCATATCCTTCAACTCTACTGCCTTTCTCAGGCTTCCAGACTCACGTCCGATAACCTCATACTTTCTTGTTGGGGAGTCATTTGTCACGTTATAAAAGTCATTAGTTTGTCTTCTGTTTGTCAAGAAATAATCATATATTTTTGTTGTTGTTGTTGGCGAAGTCTGACTGGTCCTTTCTTGTTCCTACTAATTTTGTGTTCCATATTTCATAAAGAAGAAAAGAGTTTTAAAACAAATAAATTGAATAATAATATGAGTAAGAAGAAAGTTACAATTTGTTAAATCTTACATTTGAAAAAGAAACAATGCTAGTAAATGCAAGCTTGATATGCGATGAGATTTTTTGTGCTTCATCCTGCCCACGTGAAGATGACCACGGCAATCATGACTGTACTAGTAGCCTTGAATTGAGTTGCATTTTGTTTTCAAAGGAGAGTGAGAGAGTTTGTCAATGCGTCAGCATCACTCTCTCGTCCATGCCTACTTGATCTAATGGAAAGACTCAGCCAAGATGACTGGAAATGGAACATGATGCAGTAAATGACAAGCAGTTGTCTTGTGTGTTTCACTGTGCTCTTTAGGCGCTCTACGTCGCAGGAGTTGTCGTAATTTTCAATGTCTCAACACCATACCGGAAGTCCATCTCTTGGTTTGATGTCAGAGCTTGGCTTCTCTTAGATGAGTCGCCACCCAAGGTTGACGAGTCCCACCCACCCGAGGGTGCTGGTGATGTTTCTGCTCGTCTTGGTGTTTTCTGGGGATTGATCTCGCGGTCACAAAATACGGATTGACTCCACTGAGACCGCTCAGCCACCCACTTGTAAAGATATACTATTTTAAAACACTAAAGGCATTCAAATAAAATCAAAACGGCAAGAAAATTTTGATTGTGGTACAAATATTGGAATATTTGGAGGAGCCAATGATCAGAGTCTACAATAAAAAATCAATTTGGTCCTGGGTTATTTTAAGCATTAAAAGTTAACAACTGAGCTGTAGACTAGAAGTAAAAGTGAGTCAAATGTGATTGAATTTAAAATTTACTGACGATTTATGAATTTAGATCTGTCTTTGTTCATAAGTAAAAAAAAAATAAACTTACATTAAAGATAAGAAGAATAAGTAAAGAGATTCTAAAAAGATCGCTTACCCTACTTCTTTACAAAATCTGAGAAATAATTAATTAAGCTTTTCAAAACTTCATCGCAATTTCTATCGTGTCAATATCTTTGTTATATTCATTTCCGTTTATTTAAACACTATTTTTATATCGATCGAGTATCTTATCAGTGTCTAATCACTACTCTATGCGGAAATCAGGGAAATCCCGATAAAAGATGCGCATTCCCAGATGGATGTCGTTGTTTAGTGGCTTTGACGAAACGATCTAGTCTTATGCGATATCTCGGTGTCTGACACTTATGGTAGGCCTACTAATAGATTCTAAATGTTTAAGGCCTAGTACAAAAGATACATACATATTTTCACCCAAGTCACAAATCTACATGAGAACTAATAAGTCCCTAACATGACTAAGAGCGAATGAAATAGGAAAACGAGGTATGTGGAAGCTTGAAATAAGATAACAGCACAAAAAACAAGGACGTTTCGGCATAAAGCCTTCCTCAGCCAACAAGACTAAGGGCGCTCAATGAATTGCTGTTATTTCTACTATTGAAAAAATGTAATGTAGATGTCTTGGGTTCCAATTGTCTTAGTTGAAAAATGCGGCCTTTATTAAAATATCTATTTATTTATGTGCTGAAAATGTATATGTACAAAGCAAACAAAAAACATTGCCATTTTTTTGGATCAATCAAAGAATCTTATCTTATCTGGCATTTTTTGTCGCTATTAAGTTATCTGCCATTAAAAAAACAAAAAAACAAAACCAAAAGAAACCCAAAAAAAAAAAAAAAAAAAAAAAAAAAAAAAAATTTAATAAATGTCTTTAGTTTATGACTTTATCGATACTATTAAAGGGCCGTCAATTAAATACGCCAATCAATATTTTTTTAAATTTTTTAATTCCCCCCCCCCCCCTTTTTCACCTAAAGTATGTCACATTTTCGAAAAAAATATTAAAAAAAACAATAACTTTCATTATTTGTTATAAAACACATATTTCTATTAAACTATTAAATGTATAAAAGTGAAATCTCCTGTAAGAATTCTTCCATCACAACCGAGAATGCAATATAACTGAAAATCCAGGTTTTATAAGTATGATAAAAAATTGTTTGACGCCACACAAGATCTTTACACACCCTCTGTGTCACAAGGTGTCACACTTTCTTAGAGATCCCCCCCCCCTCAACTTTTCATCCTCTCTTGTGCCTGACGTACTTTATGGACGACACTTAAGATGGGAATAAATGAAGTGAGATTAAATGGATTACTTTGTTTGCTTAATTTTGTTTAGAGTTTCAAGGGAAACTTATATTTTCTGCATTTAAAAAAATATAACCCGTTGCTATCATTTATTTTGTTCTTCATATCATACATGTATCATGAAAACAATTAAAAAAAAAAAGCATAAATTAAATAATACTACAGCTAATTAAAAAACACACACACTTTATTTTCCTATAGGAGGCACTTGGTCCCTGTTATGGGGATCCTTGTAATTCGAATGGTCGCTGTATGGAGACCAGGTCAACATCTGGAAACCTGATTCCGGTCTGCCTGTGCAATGATGGCTGGACAGGAAGTCAGTGCAATCTACAAGGTAAATTGATGTCATACAGAAGGTATGCGAAGCCACTTTGACTAGACATTGTCTTGTATTATCGATGAATTGACATCTAATATGCAAACATGTTTGTTTAGTTACACTTGTATGTAAATAACGGTTCACATCATAAGCTTTCTGAATTTTTTGCCAAAAAGAAAGGGGCGCTTGATTAGATATAATCCAGTAAAGAATTAATTGTTATGAAAAAAAGTTATCGGAGCGCGTTTAACTTATAACAGTTTAACGAATAAAAATTAATTTCAAGGATTTTCATCAGGCTGGAGCTCGACATCATTCAGTCTGAGAGTGATTTGTCGGAGAAATCTGTCAAATGTGCGAAACAAAGTGTGGGAAAACCTGAAAAATAGGACGGAACGAAACAACGAACGTATCGGCCAAGAAGCCTTCTTCAATGAACAAGCAACAGTAAAAAAAATATAAATACAAATAAACACTTAGCTGCAGTGTTGAATCTGAGAGGACAACAAGAGAAAAATGTTTAAAAAATGAATAGGAACATGACATTCATGCTATGAGGTGTCAAGGTTCCATAAATTCTGGATTAGTTATTATTTCCAAGTTCACCGAGTTTGGTATCTTTGTACAGGACCCAATGGTGGTGATAGCTAAATCTCCCGAACCCTTGTAATCACTTCTATTGAAGCGCTCTCAGATTGTACGCTGCTTTTCTTGCGCAATCTGAAAGAAGCGCTCAGTACATCTGTCAGAGATCCGGCGCCCAGTCTCACCTAGACACGCCATCTGGCAACGGGTGAAAACAACGGCGCAGAGCGCATTGCGGCTAATACAAAGGAAACCGTAACTTATCTGACCATTCACCTTAGAGAAGGACATGATGAGTCTAATGTGAACAGAGAGCATGTCAAAATCAATATAAATAAATGAAACAGTTGGTGCGTATCTCGGTCGATCTTTCGGCCTTAGAAATGGAGAGGGAACGCAGATGGTAAAAATAATCTTATGACATAATGATTTGAGTTGCTATTCTTAAAAGCAGAATGTAATAAGAGGAAAAAATTACGTCAACAGTTTTGTTTACAAAGAAGGCTCAAGAATTTCTCTTCAATAATTTCATGTACCCCTTTCCATAGCGGGGAAAACTTGTACCTACAAAGAACGGTGACACTGGTGAAATTAAACATTCTTTCACTTTTGACATATTATTTAATCCTGCCGTTAGATCCAGGGCCCCAATGGTCACTTTGGTCGAGCTGGAGTACATGTTCAGTGACCTGCATGCGTGGCTGGAGGTCAAGGACGAGAGTCTGTGAAGACCCAACAAGCCAACAAAGTCTGAACCCGACTTTGTGCTACGGCGCCCAACTAGAGTATGGGACCTGTGAACTACAAGAATGTCCACGTAAGACAACAGTCAGTCGTTGTACTATAACACTGGACATTGATGTGACTGAATTTAATTGCACCGTAACATTGGACTATGATGTGACTGAATGTTGCTGTACCGTAACATTGGACTTTGATGTGACTGAATGTTGCTGTACCGCAACATTGGACTTTGATGTGACTGAATGTTGCTGTACCGTAACATTGGACTATGATGTGACTGAATGTTGCTGTACCGTAACATTGGACTTTGACGTGACTGAATGTTGCTGTACCGCAACATTGGACTTGATGTGACTGAATTTAGAACAAGTGAAACATAATTTATTGATTTCATTCGAGTTTAGTGAAACTAATGAATGGCTAGACGCATTCCGATAGGTTCATCAACTATTTTTAACGTTAACAATTACCAAAAACGACCAATTAAGAGTTCAGAAAACAAGAAGACTTTTTACATCATCCATTTGTCCCTAGCGCTACACCCCATGTAGGGCTTGGATATGCCTCATCATTTCCTTTCCCCTCAGATCTAACGAATGCTTTTCTTTTCCATGCTTGGATTCCCAGCTGCTGTTGATATTTTCCCCACATTATCCATCCACCTAAGTCTAGGTCTGCCTTTAGACGTTTTCCGATGGGGTTTTGGTGATGCACCCTCTTCACTCCTCTGTCATTTGGCTTTTTTTTTCTAAGTGTCTGGCCCAGCGTAGGCTGCCTTTTTAAAAAAAAATTCTACTAGTGTGGGATCCTGATATAAACCATACAATTCCTGGTTGGTTCGTATTCTCCATTGATATTCATCCTTTGTTGGTCCGTATATTTTCCAAGATTTTTACATGTTTGCTCTTATACGGCAACTTAACCCAAATGTTCCTGACCCTTTTCCTGACCGTCATCAGGCTGGACAACGTGGGGCGATTGGGGAGACTGTTCAGCACAGACAACGTGCGGTCAAGGATTTAAAGTCAGGAAGCGTTCATGTAGCAATGGAGGCACTATCGGAGTGGACAGGTATTGCCTGGGACTGGACAGTCAGTCAACACCATGCTATGGAGTTCTTTGTAGAGGTAGGATGCTTAGTTATAGAGGTTCAATTTACTCATTTAGACAGGCTGCTGTTGTAGACTGTTAAATAAACTCATTAGCCAAGTAGCTGTTGTAGACAGTGAAATGAACGTATTCATTTAAGTTTCTTGTATATACAATGGAGTGAACGCAATGAGCACAAGTTGAATTGTGAACATAACACTATAGCACAAGTTGAATAGTGAGTATAGCACTATAGCACACGTTAAATTGTTAGTGTAGGCTATAGCACCAGCTTCAGTTTGAATATAGAACAGAAAAAATAATGAATAATAACACATATATTTATATCTATTCACATGTAGGACATAAAAATCAGCATGCGATAACAAAATCTGAGACTGTTGATATCTTGATATTATTGACTAATGCCAGAAACCTTTTGAAACTAGGTCCTCTCAGACTGGTCAATGGTGTCAACCCAGGCGAAGGTCGGTTAGAATTGTACAATGACCTCATCAAAACCTGGTCTCTAATTTGTGCCAATCAAATGACATCATTTTTGGCCAATCTGGCATGTCGACAACTTAGCTGGCCAGGAGCTCACGCAGGTCAGAAACGCAAATAAAAAAAATAATAAATTTAAAAAAAAGAATAGTTTTTAATGATACTAGATGACGAAATTGATAGCGATCGATAAGAGAACAGTATACATCCGAAGAAATAAAAATATTTCGTTTAACTCAAGAACATTTATTTTAAAAAATGATCTAGGCCAGGGGTCTCATATCAAAATTATCCTCGGGGCTGCAGGAGGTAGTCTGAGTGAGGCTGGATTGCAACAAGTATTCCACAAAAAAGCGCTTACTAAGTACAACTATTACAGTCTGTTCAAAATTTATTGATAACAAATAAAAACATTAAGGGATCTCAAGAAAATAGGCTGTCACATTACGTATCATTGTTTAAAGCATTATATCCTTAGTAAGAAAATAAAATTCCCTTTGATCTAAAGTAAAAATATTCTTCTAATAAATCCTATGAAAATAATTATCTTCTGATAAGCTTAAAAAGTATAAAAATAAAAACAAAAAGATTGCGATTCCAACTGGTGATTTTAAAACTAAAACATGTTCCAACAGAAGGCAGGAGCAGGCAATATTGATGAATTATTGTATTGAGAATGAATTTTTTTTTTTTTTTAATCGTAGAAAAGGCCTTCTTGACTAACCCTATTTTTGAAAGGGACCGAGCTGACATGCTTGGAAATTCGCTCCCTCCTCACTGGTACGCACTAGCGGCAATTTTAATAGGGATTCTTTGATACCTTGTCAGATAGCTACAACTTACACAAACACAATAAAAATCAGAAATAGACTAGTCGGTGACATTCAACTGAAACCGTCACGGAGGGTTTAATTATTGATGGGAGATTGGGGAAAACGCGCGGGCCGCATGAACACTAAACTTAGCAAATGGCCCGCCGGGCTCGAGTTTGATACCCTTGATCTAGACTGTTTGTAATAGATCGAAAACTTAAACCCTGACACAACTGGTCCATTCATTTCTTGTCTTCTGTGTACAGTTCTTCTGTGTGGAATTATAAAGACGTATCATTCATATAACTGTTATACCAGGACATGTTGTCAAAAAAATATGAAAACAACAACAAGAAAGCTTACTTTTTCAAAAGCATTTATCCTTTATATATAATACACTCAAGCATGTTAGTTATTGTCAAATACGATACTTATCAACGAATGTGACACTTAACGCCACGATACCTACTGTCGAATACGATTTTAACTGTTCAATACGATACTTGATGTCTGGCAGTAAGTCAAGTACCCTGTAGCCGATTATGATACTTACTGTCATAGATGCTACTCAATTTGCTTACAGCGATCAAAGATAATCGATTTGGCCCGGGAGACGGTCAGTTCGGTTTAACTGGCATCAGCTGCAACGGTAGTGAGAAGAGTGTGGCCGCCTGTCCCCACAACTCGTGGTCAACCGGTGGCCGGTGTACTGACGGCTCCGTGATACCAGGCGGGATACAATGCAATGGTAAGTGTTTAGATGCAACGCAAGTTCTAATTATTTCCTTCCCATACGATTTCACTGGTTTTGGATGTGGACACTTGAAGATGGTTCCGATGTTAACTTGAAGTGATACCTCAATGACTATATTTATAGGACTTTATATGAGACAGGTCCATCTTCTTGGTAGGGTCTGTCTTGATAGGTTTTGGACAAAAAATGTATACGAACAGGGGTGTAACAGCGGTCTTCCATTTAAAAAAATAGACTAAGAACCTCGGCCTGGCTCAGGTCATAACATGTGGAGTAAATTTTTTTAACCTATCTATCTATCTATCTATCTATCTATCTATCTATCTATCTATCTATCTATCTATCTATCTATCTATCTATCTATCTATCTATCTATCTATCTATCTATCTATCTATCTATCTATCTATCTATCTA
>CAXITT010000557.1:311036-335469 GCA_964033795.1 Lymnaea stagnalis
TATATATATATATATATACATATCAAGACGACAGATCAGTTACAAAAATTGAATAGTTATTTTAAAATGCGGCTAATTCACTTTTTGTCCTCTCCTAATTCAAGGACATTTAAGTGTTAGTTTCCTTAGAATGAAGAATTATGTCTAAAATTTTAATTAGAGCTTCAGACGTAGTTCAAAAACTGCCATGAAATGTTTATTGTAGCTATTTATTGAAGAGACGGGCCATGAGTCAGCACAGGTTTAGCCAGTGGATGAAAGAGAATGTACGCTTTAAAAAAAATAAAAAAAACTTTAAAAAAAACATTCCTGCTTTCATTAAACAAACTTAAGACAATTTTTTTTTTGTACTTGTCAGTTAATGGTGTGTGGTCACTCTGGTCATCGTGGGGTGACTGCAGCGTCACATGCGAAGACGGGATTCAAACCAGAACCCGACAGTGCAACCACCCTCGAGCCATGTATGACGGTGCACCGTGCCAGGGAGCGGACACAGAACATAAGCCGTGCACCCTTGACCTCTGTCCAAGTAGGTTCTCGATGTGTTGCACGACTAACCGTAAACGTTACAATAAAGATTCACGTAGTAACGTGTTGGACCAGGGGTCCTAAAACGACTTGCCGCGCGCCAAATCCGGCCCGCCAGGGGTCATTAATCTGGCCAAGCAGCAACAAAATTAGAAACAGAAAATGTACCATCTCATTAGCCGCAGTCCAGTTTGAAATACTAATTATTTTAATTCTGAAATTGTTTTTTGTTTTAAAGTTTTTTTTTCAAGAATTCGTTCATAATTTGTTTTCTCTAACTGTAGTCCGCCACCCGAGGATGTCATGGGGACATTGATCCGGCCCATTGTTAATACAGTTTGAGAACTTGGCTAGACAAGAGCATTTTGAAAAGTTAATAGGTCTAAGATGTTTTTAGATACAACCTCATTGAAAGCCCACACTACAAACAACTACAACAAGCGTTATAAAAATTAGATTTAACCTGCTCTTCTTTTATGTGTCCAATTAAACAAACCCTAAAACGGATATTTTCGTATAAATCCTTTATAAGCAATTTTGCTTGCATATTTGTAACTGTACGTAATTTATCAATTATTGAGATTCGGTTATGTAGCCTAGGTGAGTAGACTTCTGGCGAAAACACGTTTTCATATTTCCTACATTTTCCCCGTAAAAATTTAATTTTATTCTTACACACACCCGTTTAAAAATTCATTTACAATACTGCCCCACCCCTTTTTAAAAAAACAACAACAAAACAATAACTAATTTTGGGGGGTGGGGTGAGCTGAAAATTTGATCGAAATGTGTTGTCATCGGCAACGCGACTTGCGCCAAATTTCAGTTCGATAGGATGAAGGGTGGTGGGTCAATTAGCCTACCGAAGATTTCGCAACACGGAAGCATAGAAACACATGAACAAAAGCGAGGTGCATCTAAAGGATTTCAAAATTGGCTGAATGAATAATGAATAACATCACATATTTGTCAAACCATTATTATTAATTTTTGCAGCATTATCTTTCTGTAGCATTTAGCGAGTCATTCAATGCAATAACAAGTCATTTTTTAGACTTGTAAAACAGGAGATAAAGTCTTCTTTGTCTTAAATAAAAATAAAACTTTTAAGTTAAAATATTTTTTGTCGCTCTACTATTAATAAATAAATAAATAAGGTCTTAAAAAATTAGGCTCATAACATAAACAAGATGCAAAAGAATTATCTTAATAATTTATTGTAATATTTTACAAAGGTAATATTTTATTAAATTGTAGAGCAATAAAACTGTTACCAAATAGTGTTGTTATTTATTTAAGTTTAAATTTCTTGATGGTCTCTATGTTTATATTTGAATTTATATTAAGTTTTACTTGATACAACTAAATCCCAGTCTTTAAACACTTTTTTATTATCAACTTTGAATCCCTCTGGCATGCAAATAGTGTTATTTCCTCTGTGTATCATTCTTGTGCATTTTTTTTCTTCATTAAATTGATAAATAATTCAATTATTAAATAGATTAAATTTTTAAAATTTCATTCTCTCCTGTTTTTTGATGAATCTCCCATATTTTATTTTGTTAATTGATTATTGATTTGCTTAGAATTTTAACGCATTTGAAGTAATTTCACATCGTTAACATGTTATCAAATTCTCTCTATGTCCGCCTGTCAATGTCTCCATGTCTGTTTTCTCTACATCTCTCTGTCTCTTCCACACCCTCTCAAGTCTTCATTTCGATCTATTCCACATCTTACTCCAAGCCACATCTCTCTGTGTCCCTGACCTTCCACCTTGCTGTCGTGTCCAGACTTACTAACCGACTCACTTGGACGACCTCTACTCGCTACTAGTTTCTCAAGCCATTGCCTCATTGGCCTTCTTTCAAATATTTTCTCACCTACAAGTCCATATATGCATTGCGTTGCAGTGAACGAGCCCGAGGATCCATGTAAACTCATAAACTTTCACTTCTTTTTTTCTTCAAGTGCACCTTGCTTTGTGGTTTGTTGGATTAGATGTTCACTCCCCCAGTAGTTATGTGTGGTTGCTTTAAGACAAGGAGCAAGCGAAACGTTTTCTTCATAATACAATGGAAGACTTTAAAACGCAAAGAAAAAAAAAAATTATTAAAAAAAAGCTCATAAACTGCTCATCATTCATATTTCAGATGTAATAATTTCATAAGACATTGTAATTTTTTTTAAAAACTCTGTCTTACTAGGCAACACACTTCAGCTGTAATCATAACAACAAGAATTTAAATCTATTAAAGTGTAAGAGAAATTCAGCGAATCCTATGAGATGGCTGTCTTATGTAATATTTGGAAACACCCTCCCCCCCAGGGGTCACGTTTATCCATTTTATCCTTACCTCACACGCCTAGCACGCAGCAAACAGGAGTTAGGATATGTCTAGGATAACTCCTATTTGCTAACAATGAGTGACTTCCCTTTTTCTCGTTACCATGATGTCTCCCGAGGCATAATCCTCAAATTTACGTCACCAAACCTTCCATTTTCATTATTGCTCACGCTGCTTGAATTTAATACCAAAACTTTCCCTTGCCGCATGCTGCTTACGATGAAAATACTTGAATTGTAATGGACTTCCACAGCATTTTGCTACCATTGCATGGTTTTTATCTGTCCTAACGCATGGTTTCTGCCCCTCCGAAATGCATGATTTGTACCTCTCAAAACGCATGCCGTCACCCTGAAAAGATACACATCTTGTTGAACCTGTGGGTTCCCCCCCCCCTTGATGTAGTAATAAAAAAAAAAAAAAGCCACAGCAATTTCAGTGTCCCCATTTTTATAAGCCTCCGCTCTGGTAATACACTTTAGTCAACGGAGAATGGAACCCGTGGCAGTCGTGGTCGTCCTGCTCAGAGACCTGTGGGGATGGAACCCAGGTCAGAAGGAGGACCTGCAACGGGCCGTTCTACGGCGGTCAAATCTGTTCCGGGGACGATGCGGATGCCAGACCGTGCAAGGACGTTGAATGTCCCAGTAAGTAACCATAGAGTGACAGGGCTTTGAGGTTAAATCTGTGTCAAGCTGAGTGAACTTTATTGACTTTAAATTTTCGCAAATGATCCGTTTGAAAATAACTCAGTACATATGAAAACGCGGGAACAAAAAGAGATCTGATTGCCAATATATTTTTTTTTTGGCTCTACACTCCGCTATGATGATTTTCTAACAGATCAGTCCTTCTTTCGATAAGTTTAAACTATAAGTACGCGTAAAGCTGCCAAATTATTTCCCAGTTGATGGTCACTGGGAGGACTGGAGCCTGTGGTCAAGCTGTACACTGACCTGTGGCGGTGGATCTCGCACCAGAAATCGGACGTGCGTCGGGCCATTCTATGACGGCCAACCTTGCCCAGGCCAGGCTAATGATAGCACCGAGTGCAATACGAATCACTGCCCCGGTAACCAATCATTGACAACTTCTCTCACAACTTGTTGTAACATTTCTTATGCTAAATGTTGGAAGGTATCTTTTTGGTACAAATAAGTATAAAATTTATAATCTTGGAATATGTGACATTTCTTTGCTTCAATATCAAAATATAATCTTTGTATATTTATGTATATCATATATTTATATATATATATATATATATATATATATATATATAGCCATATAACTTTGCATATTCCATGCTCTAATGATGGGCGTTTATTTTTGCATGCAGTAATGTTTAAAATAATTAATCCTATGTATTTTGCGACATGGATAATCGTAATCTTCTTACACAAATGAGTGAATATCATCGTAATGCTTTATTTAATGTGCTTTATGTATTTTGTCCCGTAGATCGATTATAGAGTAGAAATGGTATGACGTAAATCCCAGCTATGACTCGTAAACAATGACGTCAGCTTTCATTACTTCATTAAGTTGAATATCTTAGATCTTAGCTAATCGAAACTCACACCTCCCTAACTGACTAAGCGGCATTGACATTTAAACAAATCTTCTTTCTTAATGTTGGGCACAAATGAGATTTGTTTTTTGTTTTTTTAATTTGTCGGAAGCCAATGCTCATTGTCCGAACTATTGCAAAATCTCTTATAACGAGTTCTAGAAGCAAGGTTTGTATACCTTGTAGATGTATACTTAGTTATATAATAGCATATACCGATTGGAACAATTGATGCATGAGAGTGTATTGAGAAATAATTTTTTTATGTGTTAGTGAGTAAAAAAAACTAATGTACTATAATCGTGCTAAAAGTGTTCTAGAATCCTTGACGCAAAAGCATAATCCGAAAATGCAAGAGTTGATCTCAGGGTTGCCCTTTGCTGATAACGGTGTCATATGCACACAGAGAAACTTAGAGAGTTGTGAGTTTTGAAAAATTCAAGTCCCTTACTTTTGAACCACATTCTTCCCAAAATGCTGTTAATGCTGTTAAAATGGGCATCGTGAAATAACGTGCAAACGATTCAAACTTCTCAAAGTCATTGATACAAAAAACCAACAACAATAGAGGACAATGGATCTCATTATGTCGCAGATCATCCGAAATCACCACTGATCGATTTCTTTACAAATTAACTATAATTTGATCTTAATCATTTTAAATTTGTTATTTAAAAAAAAAAATGACTTAATGAAAGAGTGACAGACTTTTCACCACTCATGAAATTGATTGTGCCAGACAAAAGAATGCTTTATTTATACAGCAGATTTGACAGCCATTTAAAAAAAAAATCATTTTGTAAGAATTGAACAATAGTAAGTTTGATGTCATACAATTTATTTAGTTCCATGTACGGGTTCATGTGCAAATTCTATTTTTCCATTATTATTATAAACGATGCGTGTGGAATTTATATGCTTAAAATTACACCCACATGATGAAATCTCTGGCTCATGCGCCCCGTAAGGCCTCATTGGTGCATTGCGTTGCCTAAAAGGAGGCCTGTAGTTTGGAAATATAATTAAGATTGTCGTCTAGCCTCGGATTAAGTCAAATAATGGGGATTCCCGTTTGATCAATCAACTCAATTCGTGTTGTGAAAATCCGTTTTGGAGTCCGTTAATTATCATACAGCCAAGTATAAAAACCAATCCCTCCGTTTGAATACCAAATAAATGTTCCCGAAATTCGGTGACGATGACGTGAGAGAGATCTTCACAGATCGCGTTGAAAATGCTTTTAGAGACTCATGTTGATCAAGACTGCAGTATGCGTTATAAAAAATATACAAATTAATAGAGAATTTTTTTTTTTTGAATAATCTGGTGCGAACTAATTTAAGAATATGGTGCGCATTATTTGTTAATGCGATGCGCATTATTTGTTATTGTGGTGCGCATTTTTTTTGTTTTTGTGGTGCGCAATAGAAGTGTAAAGATTGTTGTGAAGAGAGTTCTAGGTGTATCCATCTTTGAGTCAACATAGACATAGATAGACCGCTTTCACGCTTACATTTTGGACATGACAAACTGACCTGCGACTTTTTGCATTTCGCCTTTTTCCTATTTTCTCCGATACCATATACATTTAATTACTAAATTTTCATTCGAAAAAAAAAAGTGTAAACAATGAATTATTAACATTTTATTTTGCATGAAATGTTGGACAGCTATTGTGTACACTGACATTCATTATATGGTCTATATTTCACCTACCTTCTTTATATGGTATATATTTTATTGATATTCTTTATATGGTTTATATTTCTAATCTGTGTTCATGTATTTTGTGAATGTTCCAACATTTCCTTGCGCTGACCCTGGCTACAGTTGACGGCTACTGGACGTTGTGGGTATCCTGGAGTTCGTGCACGGTGTCTTGCGGTGGAGGAGTCCAGACGAGAGGGCGGGAGTGCAAAGAGCCGCTGTACGGTGGCGCCGAGTGCCCGGGATCAGGGCAGGCGACTCGTGCGTGCAACACACAGAGTTGTCCCAGTGCGTGATCGTTGTTTACTTGATATGTTTTTCGGTCATTTAGTACAAGAGAAGAGACCGACCGAATGTAGGCTTCGGCATCGGTTTCGGCGCCGAAAGTTGCCATTTGATCACTTTCGGCCTAGTCTCGGTTTCGGCCGAAACTGAAAAGTTAACTTTCGGCTTAATTTCAGTTTCGGTCAAAACTGAAAAGTTAAGTTTCGGTTTACTTTCGGTTTCGGCCGAAATTCTCTTTTAACTTTCCGACTGGTTTCGGTTTCGGCCGAAATCAGAAAATCACTTTCGGTCGGTCTCTATATCAGCCAAATAAGACATAAATTATCATGTCTGAATCAAATGTAGCGATTCTCTTCTATGTTAGAATTTGTGTTAAACTGAGTAACTTGTCCTTGGATGCATGGGCGCCCGCAGGTAGTGGCAAGGTGGGGCACTTGCCCCCCCCCCCTGGATTGATTGGATAAAAAAATTTAGACAAAAATAGACAAAAAATTATTAAAGTAAAGAGAAACTAAAGAAAAAGTAACTAAGCTGATGTCCTGTCCGTTCGTTCACCATACAAATACGCTACAGTAAATTAAAACTATATTAAAACATTACTAAAAAACTTTTGCCCCCCCCCCTGGAAAGTTAATCGATTTTTTGCCCCCTCCCCCCTAGAAAGTTTTCTGCGAGCGCCCATGCTTGGATGAACCCTGCTTTTTTTTTAAAGTTCCGATTTTATCCAAAAATCATGTTTCTTGTTTCTAAACTCGATTGCCCAAGTAAGTTTCCATGGCTATTTAAAACAGACCCAATAATATTAAATATGTATAATAGAGGAGGTCGAACCGGAATCAAATATTGATTGATGACAAGAATAATAATGAGATGTAGATGTCATGTTTTATCTTTCTCAGCCTTCATGGGGAGAAGAAAGCTCAAACCCCACGCGAACTCCCCCCCCCCCCCCCCCCCCCCAAACCCCCCCCGAACCCCCCCCCCCCCCCCCCCACACACACAAAACTGAAACCTCTTAAAATTATTTTTCTATTGATGGTTTTTGTTCATATTATTATTTTTACTTTTTGAAACTTGTATGTTGTCAGCTTTTGATATCATATATTCTTGTTGTCATAAGTTCTGGATGTCATAAGTGAATGATGTCATAAGTTCTCGACGTCATAATTTATTGATCTCATATGTACTTGATGTCATATGCACTTGATGTCATAAGTTTTTGGTGTCGTAAGTTCTTGGTGTACCTTACACATTGCAGTACTTATTTGATGAGTATTAAGGTTTTGAAAACCAATGTTTATATGCTAGTTCTCTGCACCCGCCCCTTAGGCTGATCTTGCGTGAAATTTGCAAAATGTATATGACATAAATGACATCTTTTTCAATGTCTTAAAGATCTCAATAGTAAATCTGTAAAGGAAATATGGAAGTATTGTACGCAGTTTGAAATTTGATTTTTTTTATTTTCCTCTCTAAATCTTTTTTTATTAATAGGGATTTAACATATTGAGCTGTTTGGTGCGCATATCTTAATTGTATGTGTATGCAACGAATTCAAGTGCATAACGGAACGCGCTGGATTGATTTCATCTAAATATAGATTGTACTTTTTTAAAAAAAACGAAAAAAACAACAACAAACAAACAAACAAAAAAGCTTGATATTGTAGTTAGTGATACGTTAATTGACCCAAGAGTCGTCAGTTCGGTATAGACCTTATTTATCGTCCCTTGGCTGCTTCCCGTAAGGGACAGTTATCCGCTGTCATCTAGAGCTGTATCGTTACATCATGTCCTGTAAGTGCACCTGCAACGAATCGTCCGTGACGCCATTCTCCGCTGTACCTTTCTAGTTGACGGCGCCTGGAACCTCTGGTCTGATTGGTCAGGGTGCACGGTCACGTGCGGCGACGGGCTTCAGTGGCGGAACCGAACCTGCTCGGGACCTTATTATGGTGGGCTGCTGTGTGCCGGCGTCAACAATGAAACTCTGATATGTCACCCGAGCAACTGTCCAGGTAAGGTGGCCGTCTTATTGGCTGTCTCATTGGCTTTATCACCTTTCCTTACATTTCCATATCTTAACAGATCTTTTTTTTTCCCCTTCTTGCTAGACCAGCAGGGGTGGTTACTAGTAGGTGCGGTTACTAGAAGGGGCGGTTACTAGAATGGGCGGTTACTAGAAGGGGCGGTTACTAGAAGGGGCGGTTACTAGAAAGGGCGGTTACTAGAAGGGGCGGTTACTAGAAGGGGCGGTTACTAGAAGGGGCGGTTACTAGAAGGGGCGATGACTAGCTCAATTTACATTTACAGGACAACAGTGAAATAAAACACATAGTTGAAGTCATGTAGCTAGTATTTTACCACTAATGCATCTAGATGGGTCAGTTAAAATTTTACAGCGGTTACTAGAAGGGGCGGTTACTAGAACGGGCGGTTACTAGAAAGGGCGGTTACTAGAAGGGGCGGTTACTAGAAGGGGCGGTTACTAGAAGGGGCGGTTACTAGAAGGGGCGATGACTAGCTCAATTTACATTTAAAGGACAACAGTGAAATAAAACACATAGTTGAAGTCATGTAGCTAGTATTTTACCACTAATGCATCAAGATGGGTCAGTTAAAATTTTACCAATACTATCAATAAGGTGGTGCAGTCATCATTCATAATTTTTAAATAAAAATCTGCCTCGCTCAATTTTTTAACATTCGGCTGTTTCGTATTAATTAATTTAAAAAAATTATTTTCCCGAATTTTTTTTTAAAGAAGTTAATACTTTTACCCCTTTGTGTGCAATAAATCAAGCATTTATTATGTGGTGTCCGAAATAAGGTGGCTGGAATTTTCTACGAGGCGCACATCTTACCCTTTTGGATGAAAATAAACCTACTATAGTCTACCTCCGGCTGCCAATGAAATAGTTCTGTAGCAGGCACTGGTCGATGTCCTTTTGGTGTATATCATCATTAGGCTATTGAACCACCCTTGTTTGAGGCCATTACTCTCTTAGGCAGTGTTTAGGAAACAAAAAAAGAGCAGTTCAAACATGCCAGACCAAAAAAGAATCTTTTCTCAACATTGTATGTGACGAATAGCATGTTTAAATGTACGTTACTGTCACCGGGGTATTCCTGTGGCTTTTATGCTCTTGTCTTGTGCTTTTTGGTGTTCATTCTCTATAATCTAGTGTACATTCTCTTATATCTGGTGTACAGTCTCTTATATCTGGTGCACATACTCTTATATCTGGTGTAAATTCTCTGATATCTGGTGTACATTCTCTTATATCTGGTGTACATTCCCTTATATAATCCTTACACACATGTTGAGCATGGTCAATGTATTTCATTTCGCTATATACTTATAAACAGCTCGATGCCATTCCACTAAAAAGCCGTTGCCTTGATGTTGAACACTTAATTTAGCTCCACTCATCAGATGGAGCTATTTTAAGATAACACTATTACTAAAGAGTCTGTGCTTGGATGAGAGACATACAAAAACAGATAAGCTGAGAGAGATCCTTGATGGTAAATGCTCCACTGGAGTCGCTAATGGAGTAACGTGTATTACATTAGCGTGTGGATAAACAAGAGGACTATTAAAAGAAAAGAACATCATCAACTACCATAGGGTCACCTACTGATGGCTTCACCTGCTGGCACTTAGAGCTGTTTGAAAAATTTCCATTTTTATCATATTTATTCATTTTATATTGTGTTATTCAAACAACATTATATATTAATATTAATGAATGATGGAAATGTATTCAAAGTCTCCCCTTTTTCATTCTATCGTGTCCTTCTAATAAATGTCTCTCCCACGCACACTATAAATGTGCCTCCTATGCACACTGTATATGCGTCTCCCATGCACATAACATATGTGTCTCCCATATACATAATAACTGTGTCTCCCATGCACACCACAATTTCACAGCGTACACCAATTTTTTAAATTGTTTTTTTTTTTTGTTTGTTTCAAAGTGTTACATGTGACCGTCTAGGCCGATGCCTGGTTGGATTTTTTTTTTTTCTCTTCCATAAAACATGTCACGTGTTTGCTAATTCGAATGTTGTCTGCAGTGGACGGTCAGTGGATGGACTGGCAGGGCTGGGCGCCGTGCACCGTGTCGTGTGGCGGTGGCGTCAGAAACCGGAAACGCGATTGCTATCTGGGCAAATATGGCGGCAAAAACTGCACGGGAAACAACTCTGAAGAAAGTTCGTGCAGCGTTAATCCCTGTCCAGGTATTGTTGGGAGTTACGGTTCCTAGAAGTGCTCTTTGCTAGATCGGTTTTTAGCCTTTAAAATGTTTTTCTAAATTATTTTGTTTTTCAGATTTATTTGCAAACGATTATTAATTTCTTTGTAGAGTTCTTCCACAGCAAAGGAAATGTTTTCTTCATTTACATATGGTAGCATGACCCATGCCTTAGACACTTAGTCTTGTTTATGTAAAAAAAAAAAAAGAGTTATTGTGTCTGTCTGTGTGTGATTGTGTGAATGAGTATGTGTGAGAGTGTGTGTATGAGAGTGTTTACGTGTATGATTTAAAATATACAAATGTGTGGCGGCAATTATTTGAAGAATTAAAATGTGCGGGGTGCGATGATTTAAGGGGATAATGGGCACAACAACTCCAGAAGTAAAGGGTTCGAAACCTGTCAAGTCTTTCATAATACCCGCATGAGCTCCTCACTCTCTTAGTTGACGGTGTGTGGCAGGCGTGGACGGCATGGGGCCAATGCTCGCTGAGCTGCGGCAACGGGACTCAGGCCAGAACCAGGGCATGCGACGGCCCTTACCACGGCGGCGTGAACTGCACAGGACCCACCGTGGACGCCAAGCGATGCAACACCCAAAGCTGTGCAGGTAACATCACCGGCCTGCTTTTGTTGGGGTTGCCTCCAGCTGTCACATGCATGTGCTACATTAGGAATTATATTTATTTTAGGCATCTTATTTGAACTATCACTAGCCTTTTAACTGGATTTATTTAATTTAAACTATGTAAAAGATCCCATTGAAGGTATAATTAAATTTTAAGATAGAATTTCAAATTGTACCTATTATTTATGTTTTTTAAAGTGAATTTTTCATGAAATTTTTAAAAATAAATTAGTAATTTCTTAATCCAAGCAACAATCAATTTCATTTAATTAAGAAGTAAGTAAAAAGGATGGGTTGTATAGGTAGTCAGAATGCTTGGCAGACTTTTTATTTTTAAAAAAACCCTTTACGGTAGATCAAATCTAAGTCAATGTAACCATGGTGACATTGTGGGTTAGCTGCATTTCGGGGAGCATTTCTTGGAACTCTTTTATAATTTACTGCTTCTTTAATAGTGGTGCTTATTTAGTTTTGTGTCCTACTATCTATTTGATTGGTCACGCCCTCACACGTGTGCTTTTTCAATGCGTTAATCGTTCGGGTATGCGATCTAATGACGTCACAGGCAGATCTCTTCCGGTCTGCTGACGTACAGGTACATAGAATATTTATATAGGCAATGACGTCGTGTCGCGCTCGTCCTTGTCAGATCATTGAATTGAGATGAGTTCACCCGGATGGGCTCGTCCTTGTTAGATAGATCATTGGATTGAGATGAGTTCACCCGGATGGGCTCGTCCTTTGTTCGATAGATCATTGGATTGAGATGAGTTCACCCGGATGTGCTCGTCATCAGATCCTCTAGTCAAAACGGTTCCTGCTTCAACCCGACCTCATTCTTAACAAATCGAACACACACACACAGTCCTATAGAAACGCTACCGAGGATACATACTTAAACGTAAGACTTATGGAAAGACCACCACTGTCATGTATGATCTAGGAGTAATAAAAACAACAAAAAAAAACAAAAACAAAAAAAGCAAAAAAAAAACAACAAAAAAAAAGCAACAAAACATAAGCCAGCTATTTCATGAGAGTTTTGATTCGGTTCGACGTTCACCCAACCATTTTTCTGTGTGTTTGTTTAGTATGGAAGTATTCATTAATAGTGGACGGCTTCACACAAGAAAAGGGCCGGGCTAATCAAGATAAGGTAAGTAGTAACTATTTAATTTTGTTTACTCCTAAAAGAAAGAACATGTAAAAAATTCGTTGAAACGCATGTCATATCAGCGCTCAAGTCATGTAAAACATTGGCGATTATATCGCGACTTCCGAAAACGCTGTTCCCCATTGCTCTTTGTGAAGACTACTTGAACACTCAAGTTCCTATATAAAAATCGATCTTACGTTGTGAAGACGGCTTTGAAATTGTAAGAATAAAAACAAAACAAAGCAAGGGTGTTCTTACTTAGATGTTTCTTGTATTTCCTTCCCACACCCATGGCACCTGCATGTGATCCAGTTCACACTCATCTGATCATTGCTCTGATCCACAACTTCATTTGTTTCCTTGCCATAATGCACAGCTCAGAGACCCTGCATGGCCTTGGGTTTCTTTTATTTATTTATTAATTTTTTAGATTTTTTTTCCCTTCATTACTTTATAAATAAAAGTTTTTTGGCTGACGGGCTGACTGACTGGCTGCCTGCTTGAGTGACTGGCTGTCTGACTGGCTGACTGACTGAATGATTGGCTGTCTGACTAGCTGCCTGACTGGCTGACTGACCGTCTGACTGGCTCCATGGCTGACTGTCTCACTGTCTGAATGGCTGTCTGACTGGCTGATTGACCGTCTGACTGGCTCCATGGCTAACTGTCTGACTGAATGACTGGCTGTCTGACTGGCTGTCTGACTTGCTGTCTGACTGGCTGTCTGACTGTCTGTCTTACTGGCTTTCTGTCTGTCTGTCTGTCTGATGCCTGACTGGCTGACTGACGGTCTGACTGGCTCCCTGGCTGACTGTCTCACTGTCTGAATGGCTGTCTGACTGGCTGATTGACTGTCTGACTGGCTCCATGGCTAACTGTCTGACTGAATGACTGGCTGTCTGACTGGCTGTCTGACTGGCTGTCTGACTGGCTGTCTGACTGGCTGTCTGACTGGCTGTCTGACTGGCTGTCTGACTGGCTGTCTGACTGTCTGTCTGACTGGCTGTCTGACTGAATGATTGGCTGTCTGACTGGATGTCTGGCTGGCTGTCTGACTATTCAAATATCAAGCCAACCGATTTAACAAAACAAAACGTGATTTGATGAGCACATAGACTAGCTGCTACAAGTTACGACTGAAACACCAACTTAGAACGTTCTCTTTTTAGAAATTCCTTCCCTGTGGGGTTGTAACGTTACTCACCTCTCACAACCCGATCATGGAGCGGCCGTAAACTTTGGTAGCTAGATTCTTCTTAACACTTGTTCAAGGGCGTGTGACTAAAATGAAAGGTTACATTCATATATTTATTCATTTTTTAATTGGACATCGATCTGTGAATTAAATTTAATAAAGCTTTGTTTAAACAAGTTTTTTAAAAGTAGCTTTTTTTTTTCTCTTCTTAAAATTCCGTTCATGGCGACTAAAATTAGAGTGGAGGGGTTTGTCATAATTTATTTAAACTTGAATCTATGATTTAAATTGCATAGATCTGTGTTCAAACAAGTTAAACAAGTTTTTTGTATCTTTTCTTTCTGAAAATTTGGTTAAGGGCGCCTAAAAAATGTCAGGCGATGTGGGAATGGGCATCGTGGTTTTATTTCGACATCATAGAGCTTAGTTTCAACGTTTGCTGATGTTTCTTTCTTAAATTTAGTTCAACTTAGTTCAACTTAGAAAAAAAAAATGAAGACACGCACACGAAATGAGTTATGGTGACTTTTGTAATCTCGAAAATTTTATATTTTTTTTGGTGGTAGTTAGGAAAAGCGGTTTGGGGGGGGGGGGGGGCACAGGGATTTTCCGATTACTGGGAATAAATATTTGATCATGAAAATTAAATATAAAAATTTTCCAATGAAAATTTGAAAATTTTTATTTTTTTTGGGGGGAGTTAGGAAAAGCGGTTTGGGGGGGGGGGGGTGCACAGGGATTTTCCGATTACTGGGAATAAATATTTGATCATGAAAATTAAATATAACAATTTTCCAATGAAAATTTGAAATAATGTGTAGTCACTGTCACGGAATCGTCTACCAGCTTGACTGTTGTCGGCACAAAGAAAAACTAGGTGCCAAGCATAGACCAATATTTTAAATAGTATCACAAAGAACACAATCGTGATCACAAGATCTAATTCAAACATTCCAACAGCAGGACTGATAAATATTCACTGAAAGTGCTCATACGATGGCATTTTTTTTTTAAATTTAGATATAAAAACTAAGTATTGAATGTGGATGTTGTGCTCGTATCCTGGTTGAATATCGTCATTAATGTTGCCTAAAAATAAAACCACAAGTGACGTCACTGCCCCCTCCCGACCCCCCGATGTCGTCAGCACGTGTCGTTGGTGGTGTTGTGTCATAAATGACCCTTGTGGTCCTCAACGTGTACGTCGTTAACCTCGTCGCGTCATCCTTGGGTTCCCTGGCACTGGCAGTGTGTTGTGTTTTGATGGTGTTCTGCTCTTTTAATGGTCTTGGGCCATTAACGTGGTGTGCTATTAATGATGTTTTACATTATAGTTATACAATACCTATGGATTTTTAATTTAATCTCGTTTCCCTTTATAAATGTAAAAAAAAAAAAGACTTTAATCAAATATACTAGAACTATACAGTCGTTTAATAAAAAGGCCTTTTTTTTTTTTTTTTTGCCACTTTTTTAAAAAAAAAATTTACGTTATTTCTGACTCACACATTCTATGTTCTATTTATAAATATGTCTAAGTCGGAACGTCCAATAAACCCCATCAAAAACAACAACAACTTCATGCTTAATAATTTGAACATTTTAAGTGGACGGAGTTTGGGGCCCCTGGTCAGCTTGGGATCTGTGTAGTGTTTCGTGCGCCAGGGGTCAGCAGAAACGCCACAGAAGCTGCATCGGCCCATTCTACGGAGGACGAAACTGTACCGGACAGTTGTTTGAAACCCAAAACTGTACCGAGCCTGAGTGTCCAGGTAAATTGTGCTTACAGTACGGTATAAGGACCCACAAACAAAAAAAGGCGAAAGATTTATTTTAAAGAAATGAAATTGTGTACGGCCCTAATGAAATAAATAATGTTTAAAAAAATGTCATGTTTTAAAGTTTACCAAGATATTTTTAGCAAAGATTTCAAAGAAACAGGGGCTACAGTTTAATAATAGCTGTTCCTTCATGGAGATTTTCGAGCACGCAGTCGAGTTCTTTTTTATAGACTACTTCTATTTAAACATATATTTTTTTAATTTAAAAAAAAAAATTTGAAGAATTTCATGCTCCAAGATAATAATAGATCATAGTAATAGATTTTGATTCTTTTTTTTAAAGAATCTACAATTTTTGCTTAATAATAATGCTTAATATTTTTATGAAAAAAATAGTTTTCAAAGATAGTTTTCAAAATTTACAATTTAAGGTCCAGTTTGTTCGACTTTAAGAATGTTTAGGACTGTAGCTTACTTTGTTCGCCTATGTCTATGGGCATGTTATAGCCCAACAAAGATTATTTTTGGACTATAATTAAGTTGCAGGAATATTTTAACTATAACGATTTTTTTTGGACAATGGTTATGGTACAGGCCTACAACAAATTTCAATTATGTATGAGTATGAATATGTTGTCGGCCTATTCCGAAGTCAACTCATCGCCTTTAATGAATGATTTGATTGCTTTTATTGAATTTCTCCAAGACCGCTTTACCAGGGTAATACCCTAAAGACCTTCAGTGTCAAGTTTCACATCGTGTTTAAGTTGTAAAAGTGTTCTTCAAAGTTACATCTCCAACTCTTGCGCTTTTCACAGAAGATGGTATTCTAACCCCATGGTCCCCATGGGGAGACTGTGACGTCACGTGTGGGGGTGGGGTTAAAGAGAGACGGCGTGACTGCATTGGCCCATTTTACGGTGGGCGGGACTGCGAGCAGCCGTTGAACGAAAGAGTCACGTGCAACCCTAATGTCTGCCCTGGTAGGTGTCATCGAACAATCTAATGTCTGACCTGGTAGGTGACATCGAACAATCTAATGACTGCACAAGCAGGTGTCATCAAATAATCTAATGTCTGCCCTGGTAGGTTTAATTAAACAATCTAATGTCTGCCCTGGTAGGTGTCATCGAACAATCTAATGTCTGCCTGGTAAAAGTCATCGAACAATCTAATGACTGCACTTGCAGGTTTCATCAAATAATCTAATGTCGGCCCTGGTAGGTTTTATCAAACAATCTAATGTCTACTCTGGTAGGTTTTATCAAACAATCTAATGTCTACTCTGGTAGGTTTCATCGAACAATCTAATGACTGCACTAGTAGGTTTCATCGAACAATCTAATGACTGCACTAGTAGGTTTCATCAAACAATCTAATGACTGCACTAGCAGGTCTCATCAAACAATCTAATGACTGCACTAGCTAGCAGGTTTCATCAAACACGCGATTGTCTGCACTCGTAGGTTTCATCAAATAATTAAACCTAATTTCTGCACTTGTAGGTTTCATCAAATAAATTCTAATTTTTATCCAAGAAAACATAACATTACCGAGAATTTACTAACTGACTTAAAACACAATCTCTTCATGAACATCAAGTTTCCTCTAATTGGAAAAATTAAAAACTTCAAGCGCTTTCTTATCTATATCTTACCCCAACTTTTTGACGTTACCTAAAATGCTAAAATTTTCATCTCATTCTATTTGTATGATTCCTTTCAAGTAAATGAGGCGACTTGCACATGTTCCGCTCGAATCTGAATGGCTCTTTTTCGTTTTTAATTTTTTTTGTAAATTTGAGATTTCACCTTAAATTAGTTTTTAGCCTGCTCTTATTTACTATGCTAATGTATCCTAATTTATGCAGATGCTCGCATTTTATCTCACGACACTTAGCACGCTACGTCTGCGGCTCAGTTTTCCCTCCAGTTTATTTCAATGTGTCCACTTTAGCAGCATAGAGCTCTTCGTACACCATTATGTACTTGATCGATTATTTGCAAAGATGATGAATGATCCATAAACCAATCAACACATCTATAGTTATTGAGGGCTGGGATATGCCATCTCTAATGATCGTTAACACAATATTTTAAAATATGTTAGGTTAGTCACTTTCAATATCTTTCTGTAAAGTCTACAAATGATAGTTTTAAAAAATCGGATTTTGTTGAAATCCATTTTAAATTATAGATTGTGGTGACTTCTATATATTTACTCCATGCATTGTGTTTCATCTATACCGCAAACAATTCTACCTGGTTTTTTACTGTCTCCATAGTTGATGGTGTGTTCACTGATTGGAGTAACTGGACTCCATGCTCCGCGACTTGCATGGGAATTTCATGGAGGAGTCGCAAGTGTATTGGTCCTTTTTATGGTGGACAGAACTGCCTGGGCTCGTTGAATGAGACAGTACCATGTAACTCACAGGATTGTGCTGGTAAGTCAGACAGAACTGCCTGGGCTCGTTGAATGAGACTGTACCAAGTAACTCACAGGAATGTGCTGGTAAGTCAGACAGAACTGCCTTGGCTCGTTGAATGAGACAGTACCACGTAACTCACAGGAATGTGCTGGTAAGTTAGAAAAAAAAAACACCATTCAATAACAATCCCAGAAATTATGCTGGTATGTCAGACACACTTTCAATAAACAACACAGAAGGATTGTCCTAGCAGATCTGGTTCGTGTTGATGTACGTAGAGTTTCTTTCAGATGGGAAATGTATGAAATAAGAACACAATATAAGCGTTGAATTTCAGGATGAAGACACTGGAACCATCATTTCCAAAGAAGCTGCACACTTTCTTCAGTTGATTGTACACACAAGATATGGAGATGCAGCGGTTGAGTGTTTTTAGCCGTTTAAACAAAAAATTAAAATTTTAAAAGGTATTTGCATTAAATGATCATCAACAACAACAACAAAAAAAAATACTAAATATAAATTAACAGATGCTAATCTGAGTTTGGCGTGATCGATTTCTTTTTTCCAGTTGACGGTGTGTGGGACCCATGGTCAGAGTGGATGACCTGTGCCTCGACGTGTGGGAATGGTGTACAGACCAGGAGCAGATATTGTATTCCTCCTCATCATGGCGGCAAAAGCTGTGAGGGCGACGGGGAAGAGAGACGCCCCTGTAAATCTCAGGAGTGTCCCGGTCAGTCACATCACTTTAAAACCTAGGTGGTTAATGGCAATGATTTTCTTGAGAAGACAATGTCATTGATTTAGTTAGAAATTGACATCACTTTAAAGCCAAGGGGATAATGGCAATGATTTGCTTGAGAAGACAATGTCATTGATTTAGTTAGAAATTGACTGGGAAAAAATTGGCACAAGACACAAACATAGTGTATGGGGAATGTGGACAAAAGTAATCATAGTTTGTGTCTCAATCTGGGCTTTCGGCTTAAATACAAAATTATTGCAGGTACAATTTATCCAACGGGTTGCAAATATTATTTCAAACTTAAGTCATTTAACTGTTTTTTTTGAAAAAGAAAAAAAGAGAAGGGGAAAACAAAGTTTTAAAATTAAGAAATGTGGTTTTGACACATGCAAGAATTCAAATTTTAACAAGATGTCTAATTATAACATACATAATTCAATTTCTAAACTCTATACTCGTACTTAGCAGACTTGTTCATTCAGTGGCACATTTCTATGCTCGTACATAGCAGATGTGTTCAAGAAGTGTAACCTCCATATGAAGAAATTGCGGACTTTGATATTGATGTGGTAGAGGGGATTAACAATCGATCAGCTCGACGCCTTCTTTGTCGTGACTTCTGGTCAGCGTCTGCTGCGTGCTGTCGAGTGACATTAATTAACTCATCCATAATTCTTGAGGCGGGCGGTCTTCAAAGCCAGTCTCATCAATAGTTTTACTCCCGCAATTGATTTTGTTTGTTTTTTTGTTGAAAAGGTCGAGCAAAAGAAGATGAAAAGGAGAAGGATTACGGAAAACAAGAAACATACTTATTCGTTTTCATTAATACAAATTGAAAAAAAAAAATCAAGTATAGTATAGGGATTGGAGTCTTTGAACAGCAGTAAAGTAACCAAAGTTATTACACATGGTCTTAGTTTTCTCCCCGACCTAAGCGAAACAAGAATGGATTTAACCGGATGAATAGAAAGAGATACACACCAGAGGAATCAAATGTATTTATAATTTTTTTTTTAATGTATAGAATAGGAATACTTAATAAGATCATATGCATTGAACTAGCCCGAAAGAGTGGCGCTATTGATCCAAGCAAAGAAGAGAAAGTCTATTTAAAGAATACGGTCACGTGAGTAACCGCCAATCAACTGTCACGTGAGTCATTGGAAAAGCGTTTAAAAAAAGTTTGGAAAAAAACCCCAAACCTACAACATTTTTTTACTTGTGTGAGTTAAACACAAAGAGAATTGTAAATCTCACATCGGTAAAAAAGAAATTCTTTAATGGTAAATGATAAAAAAAAGACAAGACCAACACACTCCAACCACATTACTCTTGTGAGCAAAGTGACAAGATTCTTTGCCCATCAGAGTAGCGTATACAGTTTGACTCAAGAGAGTAAACAAAGCTGTTAGCTTCACATGCACAGTATGTTCTGCATGCCAAAATATATCATCTTAGTAGATGAGAAAATGTATCCAACTGTAAACTGCTAACATGATTAACTCAAAACGAGGCTGTACACTTGAATTAACAGAAATACCATCGTGAACAAAAAAAAATATAGATAAAATTTTGCTGGATTAAACCATGCTCATGGCATTATTGACTCTATGTCCTTTTGAAAGATGGAAAGCATTTTAATTTCCCACCTACTTATAATGCACTTGTGCAAATGAACATGTTCAGCATAATAATTTACACCAGCCCCCCCCCCCACACCCACTTTGTGAGTGTGTGTGTGGCCACCAACTGAACATTAACTGTTATAATTTCTTTAAAAAAGTAATTAATCCATGAAATTGTTTACAGTCATTGAAATTTACGGAATGTTTAAATATGTTAGCAGTTTACAACCACATAATGTAACACATATATAACTTTGTGCATCTTTTAAAAAAAAATTCATAGCTCTCTAGTTGTCTTTGTGTTGTTGCAACAGCTGATTTGATCTGGTATAGCGTTAGCTTTATTCCTCCAAATGTCCCTTGTTCTTCTCTCATGAAGGGTGTTGTGTTCCAATGTGCAAATGTGTGTCCATTCAGCTGTATATACATATATATGAGAGAGAAAGAGAGAGAGAGAGAGAGAGAGAGAGGGAGAGCGATAACAAGAGAATCGGAAAGAGAGAATTATTGAGAGTCAAGAGAGGAGAGGAAGGAGAGAAAAATATAAAGAAATTCAAAATGTGAAAGAAAGAAAGAGAGCGAAAATATTAAATTAAAAGAAAGAGAGAGATAGAGAGAGAGAGAGAGGGAGAGAGAGAGAGAGGGGGAGAGAGTGAGAGCAGAAAAAATGATATAAATTTACACAAAGTGATGGAGAGAGAGAAGAAAAGAGACGTTAAGAGAGAGAAAAAGATAGGGGAGAGCGTGAGATAGTCAGAGAAGGAGAAATAGAGAGAGAGAGAGAGAGAGAGAGAGCGAGATTAACCATCTGGAAAGCTTGTCAGCATGTGTTGTTTGCATACAGTTGATATACGTTTGAGAATCCCTGCGTACACAACCCCACGCATTGATAAATTCCACGGAAAGTAACTCTTAATAAATACCTTTCAAGTAATTTAATCTTTACAACTTCTTTAATATACTACTAAATATATGTGTATTAAACATAAGACATAAGATATATGTCTCTCATTTATTTTCTTAAATGTAACATTTAAAATAAAATAATATTTCACATTATATTAAAATGTCTTTGATAAAAATATTCTGTATTAAAATTTTAAAAAATAAAAATAAAAATATAAAAACAAAGAACAAATTATGAGCAATGAAAGTAGCAAAATCTAAAACAGTCTTTGAATATTTTAAAGTGTGATTATTAAAATAGATATGATTAGATATAATGGGTTTTAAATGCATTACGTCTTGATATCTATCGGTTTGAAGAGATACAGAAAATATTGACTGAAATTACATGACTCAAAAACAATTCCATGCTTTTCCAAGAATTTTCCAGACTTCTTGCTCATAAAATGCCCATCGTCATCAATCATGGCGACATGTTAATATGCTCTCACGATACGTGTATTTACCCGTCTCCGCCTACCAATCCCCCCCCCCAAACAGTTGACGGAGTGTTCACCTCGTGGTCGCCGTGGTCCATGGTCGCCGTGGTCCAGCTGTTCCCTGTCGTGCGGCTCGGGGACACAGTGGAGGAACAGGTCGTGTGTCGGACCTTTCTATGGTGGCCAAAACTGTGTCGGGGACTTCAACGCCACACAGAGTTGCAACGTCCAGAGCTGCCCAGGTTACTATCATGATAAAGCCAGACAAAAATTGATATTCAAAATATATATCTAAAACGTATATTGATCATTAAAAAAAAATATGATTAAAAAGCTATGTGAAATTCAAGGAGAGCTCATTAAAGATCTAGAAAATGTAGCCGCTTATTTGTGAACGCTTTTAAAACTTGATATGTAACAGAATAGTAATTTGAAAAGAAAATTAATTACAATTTTTCAGTTCATATACGCCCAATTCTGTTTTTCGGTGCAACCTTTTACAATTTTAAGGAATTTTCTTCTTCTTATATTTGAGGTGCCCACGGTCAATTTGTTGATCATTCTGGCTCCTTTTTTAAATTCACAGTTTGCCTTCTCTTAGATGGGTTGCCGTCCAAGGCTAACGAGTCCCATCCATTGTTCTTTCCCAATTTAATGTAAAGATGAACATTATAAATTAAAGACGCTATGTCAGTGCTAGTTTAACACCTTAAAATAATTTGTTTATAAAATATTACACGCCGTATATTGATATGTTAACCCCTTTCTGTAGTTGATGGCTACTACAAGAACTGGTCAGACTGGGGCTCGTGCTCCGTGACCTGTGGCGGTGGTCAGCAATACCGCCAGAGGTCGTGTGTCCAGCCATTGTATGGAGGGGCTGACTGCGTGGGACCCAGAAATGAGACACAGGCTTGTAATGATAAGCACTGTCCAGGTACTGTAGTAGTGTTACTGACCAACCACCTTGAAACTTGCATAGAAAGTCCAGCACTTTTTGCATGGACACGATTCCTTTACGTGGTTTATTTAAAAGTATTCCTGCTAAAACTTTATGGGGGCTCGTACATTTTTAATGAAAATATAGGTTTTTAAAATATTTTAAAGTATTAAATCTTTCAATTTTTGTTTATTACTGTCAAATCTACACCATTTAATAGGTATCCATTCCAGGTTTTTAATTAATTAGAACAAGATTATTAAAAATTGTATTAATGGTGGGCAAAACATCTACGAAATAATTATGTATAAACGAGTCTTTTTTTTTAAACATTGAATGATTTATGTTAAATGTGTTTACTGATAAACATATAAAGAGGAATTTTATGTTCTATCACCTCTGCATTATAGATAATATTCATCTCCAGAGAGTAGATCTGTATATCTATAGATATACACATGATGAACATATTTAACCAATCACATCACGTGCATGGCTACACATCATGTACTCTCATGTGAACCCGACACTTAATCATGTAACCAAACATATATTATATAAACCATGTAATCAACTTGTCACATTTAAATGAATTTTTGATTTTTGTTATTGTTTTGCACGCAATGTCAGAGTCAGCTCTATTTTACACATGAACAGAAAATGCTTTCTACTTTATAAAAAAAAAAAAAATGGAATATTTTTACACAGAATTTGAAACTAAAGATAATTGAATATGCATTTTAACTAAAATAAAATTTAAAATACTAAACTGTGTAACTGATGAATTAATTCTTGGCATCGATTGGGGGTGTCATAGATTACACACTGGTTACTGCTGTGTGCTATCAGTAATACACATGCATAAGAGGAAACACTATTTTTCCCAGTGGACGGCTACTACAGTGAGTGGGGTGCGTGGGAGGCGTGCACGGCAACCTGTGGGGGAGGAAGTCACTGGAGGAACAGGTCGTGCGTGGCGCCGCTGTACGGAGGCGGGGACTGCGTAGGAGCCGCCAACGTCACGGAGGAGTGCAACGACCAGCCATGTCCAGGTGAGTAGAGACGCTAACCACGCGGTGTAACGAGTTATGAAAAAGTGTTGATTAGCAGGCACAAAAGTCAATTTATTTTCATTTAGTTAAAAAAGAAAATCTCATGTTTCTACTTTGACACCAGTATTTTAAGATATCTCCGCCCGTAACCCTTAATGTCTGTGTTGATTAGGTGTTAAGTTTTTTAAACTACAGTCACATCCATAAATTTAAAATAGGTCAACACACTGCGCTACTTCTAAAAGAAATTCAGAAGAATAGGAACTAAACGTAAGAAAATATTTTATGGTAAATTTTAAAAAAAAAAATATTGGCGAGTAAATCCTACACTTTGTCAGGACGACAAATTACATCAAACAACAAACTCGCTTGTCCCCCCCCCCCGAAAAAAACCAACAACAACAAAAAAAACAACAACAAACAAACAAGCGTTAAGTTAAATTTTAAAACTTATTTCTAACAATATTTGTCAAGATCGAATGACGGGTGTTTCATTTTGTACTCAGGAAATGGTTAGTTGTAAAACTGTAGCTATAAGTGTGTGTGGGAGGAGGGTGGTGTGTGGGGGAGGAGGATGGTGTGTGGGGGAGGAGGATGATGTGTGGGGGAGGAGGGCGGCGTGTGGGGAGGAGGGCGGTGTGTGGGGGAGGAGGGTAGTGTGTGGGGGAGGAGGGCAGTGTGTGGGGGAGGGAGGTGTGTGGGGGAGGGAGGTGTGTGGGGTAGGAGGGTGGTGTGTGAGGGAGGAGGGAGGGGTGTGGGGAGGAGGTTGGTGTTTGGGGGAGGAGGGCGGTG
>CAXITT010000557.1:344345-356348 GCA_964033795.1 Lymnaea stagnalis
AATTGTTGCGACTCAATATTATGTTCATTAGTTGTTGAACGCTTTTCCCGCGCTTGACTATTATAGTTAGTGAACGCTCTTCCCGCCATTGTATTTATGACGTATTTTTATGCTGAGTCGTGACGTATTGTCTATGCAGTGTTGTGACGTATGTTGTAGTCGTGCGGCAGTCTTGAGTGGAACCTTGGAGTGATAGGATGTTTATTATATTTACTTAGATATTAAAGTTCTAGTTATTATGAAAAGGAGTTGAGTTTGTTAGTTGATAGTTAGAATAGTACGACGCTTCAACGTATGAAAGAACTGACGAATGTAATCAATCCAAGAAGACAGTAGGAGTTGACAGTAACCAAAACATACGGAACTCTGATTAACATCATGATGAATCGAATTTCCAGACGATGCTTATCACTATTGTAATTTTTTAAGCATATGAATATTTGGATCAAGATTGGCCTTGTTGCTTTGAATTAAAACGATTAACTATTATTTGTTACGCTCTGCGTTGAGAAGAAGGGGACAGATTTTTCAGCTTCATTCTAACATTCCTTTGGCGATAACGTGCGTATTAAACTTGTTGTACTAAAGGGCGGCGAATCAAAATATGAAACGAGTCTAAACCTACTATTAATTACGCAAAGAAAGTCTGTGTAGAAACTATTTTCATAATTTGATTAAAATAGAATATATTTAAATATCGTCTACATTTACTTCGAATCATGCGGCTTTTCTTTAAAAAGTATGTGTTGATCCAGTTTCAGCATCGTTTTGTGTAGAAAAACAAACAAAATTGGTAGCATTTTTATATGTATATATATATATATATATATATACAGTTCATTATTTTCAATTAAATTTTATTTGCTCACGCATTTATTTATGGTTATATAAATCACGTGTTATTATAATAACTAAAGAAACTGTTTTTCGTTATTGTTTAGGTGTATTCCTACATGAAGGCCAGCGTTTGTAACAATGTAATGTATCTTTTGTTTCAACATAACTAATTTCAAATGGTTTTAATTACCGAACACTCCGAGCTCCAGTGGTTGCCGAACCGAACCCGAGATTTAGCTGTTACGGCATCGAACCCAAACTTCCAGAAGAGGGCCGATGACCATCTCTCTCACTCAAAACCTGATAATTCGCACCTCATAATAATAAAAGTATAAATGTGCATTTTCTATTTTGCATAAATTCAAATCAACGAATACTCAAACATTTAATTGTGTAATGATCTAGCGCAACGGGTCGTGGAAACTTATTTTCGGAGAATTCTGATGATGAAAGACAAAGGTCGCGCAGAGTGAGATAAATGTTTCCCGAGGGGATGGTGGCCGGAAAACGTGTCAGACCCGCTGATGTAGATCAGAGACTTAACAAAAGTTAAATGTTAACTTGACTCTTTGTTTTGTAGAGAGACTTTCTTGTTTTCATTTCAAGAACCAGAGGCGTTGCCGACTACTTTGGAGGAGCCAGCCCTGGATCAAACGGGTGTGCATGTGGCGTGAACCACAGCTGCGCCAACCCGCTCTTCCTGTGCAACTGTGACTCGAATGACAACGTCTGGAGGAAGGATGACGGCTACCTGAACTACAAGGACGACCTGCCCGTATACGCCTTTGTGGCTGGTGACACAGGTAAACAATTGTTAATTGTTTGCCTTTGTTCTGATACAAGGGAAGTTAGTTCTTTGGGCGTAGTTTTTAACAAAATAATGTGTGTACATTTTATGGCTTGTTTGTAACGCAGGTAATGTTTGTTCATTGGCTGGCTCAGTTTTGGCTTTAGTCAATGACAGAAATGAAAAAAAAGAAACTAACCCCAACTGTGTTTTTTTTTTAGGTTCTTTAGGAATGAATACTCAGTTGTCGTTGCATAAACATCTGTTTGACAGAAGTAGGAACATAATTATTTAATTTATTCTTTCAGTTGAGGGACATTTTTTGTAAGAAGTTTTTGAAAGGGATGTTTTAAAATGTACGACAGATTTTTTTAATTTAAACTATGAAAATTGTATACACGTATCATGTAAATATATCCTACCTCGACAATAGAAAGGGTGAACGGCCAAATGAATGGAAGAAGGGTTGAAGGGAAAGGCCAAAGATAGCAGACCAGAACAGGAACGCGCGTTATATATCGTCTTAGCCAGGCCGACTCAGTTAGTGACGTAACTAGACGATGGTAGCCACAAGACGCAAAGAAACGTACTGATCACTGCTATGAGAAAGGGAAGACTCTTCAATTCCGATAAAGACAAGCTAAGAAACATACTGATCACTGCCATGATAAAGGGAAGACTCTTCACTTCAGATGGTGACAAGCTAAGAAACGTACTGATCAATGCCATGAGAAAGAGAAGACTCTTCACTTCAGATGGTGACAAGCTAAGAAACGTACTGATCAATGCCATGAGAAAGAGAAGACTCTTCACTTCCAGTGAGGACAAGCTGCCGAGGCAGGGATTAACCCTAACCATAACCTACCATCGCACACACAAAAAAAGGTCACGCAACGAAATCATATGACCTTTCTTTTAATAATCCTAGGAAGTTAGTGCAGTTATCCAGGGAAACACGATTAAAAATGGCGACAACGTGGCGCCATATTGTTTTGAATGCTAGACAATAAGCATTCTACGTCATACCATCCATCCTCTATCAGATGTGTTATAGGACAAAACCGGATTGAGGCTTATTTCGATTTCATATAAAAATGTATTTCGTTAATATGGTATTTCTGACTTTCTAGAACATTGAAATAAGCCCTTCATACCTTGAGTATTCTTTAGGCGATTCCTTGTTTGCAATACATAACGACGCGATACTGCACTGAGTATTCTCCAGTCAATTCCTTCTTTGCAATACATAGCGACGCGATACTGCACTGAGTATTCTCCAGTCAATTCCTTCTTTGCAATACATAGCGACGCGATACTACACTGAGTATTCTCCAGACGATCCCTTATTTACTATACATAATGACGCGAAACTGCTCTGCTCAAGTTTAAGTCTGGCAAAAGACGAGTTCTCCTTTATTTTTTAGGAGCTGGTTGTGGGAGTAAGAGGTTCCTAACATAAACACTTTCGGTAAACTCTTCTCTAGACTGAATGAAGTGCTAGTGGATAGCATCTATGACCAATTTCATCGGGCCAAATATTAAATGTATAATCTTCTCAGGGTCGGTCAAATGTTAAATGTATAATCTTATCAGTGTGGTTCAAATCACTGATCAGAGCAAAACGCTCACTGAACACGGACTTCGCCAATGACATTCCCATAAACAATTTCACCAGAAAGAAATAGCAAATGCTTCAAAGTGCCTCAGTCCATGTGCAGTATCAACAACCTTTCTTCCCACGCACAATAATAGCATGGAACAACCTGAACGACGCCACTGTGAACTCGACATCAGTCAAAAGCTTCAAGGCTGCCCTGGCATCAGCCAGGAGCTGTTAGAATAGCAACATCATACCCCCAACCGTTGCAAAGATGCCAGTACATGGATGCAGCAACGAAACATTACCAGAACCAGAACCAGAAATGTTAAAGGTAATATCTTCTCAGTGAGGGTCAAATGTTATAGGTGATATTTGGTCAAGGATGTAAAGAGACATTTGTGTGCTGCCTTGCTTCAAGTGTCATGCCTGAAGATTCGTTACTTCGAGTGTTTATGGAAATGACAATCCAACATTTTCTTCCTGAAGATTCTTTACCTCGTGTATGTTTGGAAATGAACATAAAAATTGTTATTCCCGAAGATTCTATACTTCGTGTGTGTATTAAAATGAGTCTAAAAAATGTTCTTCATTTAAACGCTAAATTTAAAAAGCATGAAATAATATTTTTAATGTGTGTTTTTTAGAACTAAACGTTATAAAAAAACCAAAACAATGAAAAGGATTCTGGTGCCTCTACATTAACATTTATGATTAAACATTCGCTCGCAAATTTCCCAAAGCAAAAACGTAAACATCAATGTTTAAAAATGTCCCTTGTCAAATGTCTGCATTCATCCACTACGTTTCTCAAGGTGGCGTCGATGAAGATGGCTACGGTCAAGTCGGTCCACTCTGTTGTTCGGGGACTGGCAGTGGACCCGCGACCCAGACACTGGCCTAGAGTTCAACAACCTAGCAATAAAATTTCTCTGAAATGCTTCATGTGATGCTAAAATCTTCCATTCTGTCAGCCTTCCAAATAACACCAGTGCCGCACTAACGAACGGTTATGGAAGATCTTAGCACTGAATCATGAAACATTTACAATTTTTGGAAAAAATCTTATTTAAAAAAAAAATTGGATAAAAGGTTTATGTTCCAATTATTGAATAAAATTAATAAATAAAGGTAATAAACCTATTGATTGTAAACGCGTTCTCCACATATCAGATCGAAGTAATCAAAGTAATCGATTGGAGTTAATTTTTTTTTAAAGTTCAATTTTTGTTTCTATTGTTTGTATATTTGTAAAGGGACTCTATGAAAATTAAAGATATACAATGGGTTTTTCAAAGAAAAACAAGCATTCATTTCATTGCAAAAATTAAATGTTACTTTTCAGCTCTCCTTTTAGTATGACAGCCGGTATGAACAGGGCAAATTCTGCATATCATCTCAGATGATGCCAGCCAGCTGCTTTCGAATATTCATCCCACATTCAACATTTCAGCCCATATTCAAATATTCACCCACATTCAACATTTTACCCTACATTCAACAATTCAACCGACATTCAAATTTTCAACCCACATTCAACATTTCAGCCCACATTCAAGATTTCACCCCACATTCATCATTTCACCCCGCATTTAACAATTCACCCCACATTCAACATTACGTTTAACTATATATGCCAAGAGCTTTGCATTCATGAACTACATGTTAGAAGCTGTTGTTTCACGTGGTAATGGGTAAACCTTTGGAACAGGTAAACTATTTCAGAAGTCTACAACCTTCCAATCCATTTTATCTTTCCATTCTACCCTCAATATTACACAATTGTACATATTAATCTCACATGCATTTTCTTTCCCCTGGCATGCTTTACTTTTGATTGATGTTCAGCGTATCTATAACATTTAAAAATTCCTTTTCAATTTCCAGGAGACTTGACCAGTGAGATGGGTTATTTTACAGTAGGCCGTGTTCAATGCTCAGGTCGAAGATGACCATCCAATGTCTAACAATCATTTCGTTGAAGTAACTGCTTCTATTTTCTGGGAACAAAAAAAAAATAACTATTTTTTTTTCGTGTCATTTTGAGCGATGACACTTAACATAAAAAAAAATCATTCTTCTCCCTAAATTTACTAAAGTAGATTTAGATTAGAGAATTTTCTTGATTCCTTCCTTATTTTTATTATATTTTTTTGTTGGTGTCTTTTTCTGAGTGTGTTTTCTCATTTCTATTTTTAGCTGTTGATCCCAGAATTCCAAATGGTGCCAATCTTTCTTAGCAATCAGCTTTGTGCTTAGACGAGTTGCTTTCTTACACTTCCCATCTTCCTTCCACAACGTTTTTCCGCTTTAGAAACACAAGTCGCATTATTAAAATTTTTAGAAGAGTCTGAATTTATTTGCCCTAACCATTTCTTGCTTTGTAGACGCGACAGTTTTCTCTTGTGCCGCTAACGGATGCTGACAACATATGTAGCTACACGGCCCGTTGTCATCAGAGTAGGAAAAATCTTGTAATCCTCGCCTATGTTCATCTGGAAGGTTTTTGTACCTTTTTTTTAAAGTTAATTTGTTCTGAGTCAGTTGAACACGTGCAACACCTTGTTAGGACCATCACCCACAGGTTGTGATCTCTTAGACCAGCGTTCACCCAAATGATGGTCCGCGGACCAGCACGGGTCCGCCAGCCATACGGTTGTCGTTCCGCACTGACTGAATATTCATGATCTAATAAAAAGAAAACGCAAATTAAAAACCATGGAACCGGTCCCTGGTGCAATTCAGAAACTTGTTTACCTGTCCACCAAATTGAAAGTTTGGGAAGCGCTGTCCTATACGTTCACACTATTTATGCAGATTTTTCGCTGTAAAAGCAAATATATGGGAAGGACAAAAATGAAAAAAAAAATACATGAAAAATAAATTAACAAATAAATGTGATGTACTTTTTTTTCACAGATAATCCATTAATTTTACACATGTTCCGATGCCTCAGGCGTAGGCCAGCCTCATTCCCATAGTGCACTTTACCAGCTTTTAAAATTATTTCCTACTCCTTTTGACATGATCTTTGATTCACGGACTGATACAGAACCGGAAACAAAGTTTCTGAGGATATTTATAACATTTGAAAATGTATTGCGTCCTCATTTTAACCATTACCATTTATTCTATGTTTTTTTTATTCTTTAATTTTTGAATTAAAAGCAAAAAATAGTAAAATATTTATTGAAAATGTCATGTCAAGCCGCAACTTCCGTTAACAAGAGTGCAGCCACATGTCGATTTTAATTCGCCACTTTTCATATTAATTATTTCAACAACTTTTGCCTTTTCATTGATGTTAGTTATTTTCTAATGTCACTTTTGAATTTAATTGATGCCTCAATCCATCTGCACGTTTTTAACATTCCCCCTTTTTTCACCTTTGACTTGATACTGTGTTAAACATTGATTCTATCCCTAGTGGTCTTCTTCAATACACAAACATTTCTAGTGAATGACTTCTATTTGAAACAGGTGGATCTGACGAGAAAGGCTATAGCATGATAGGTCCACTCCAATGTTGGGGGGCCTCAAGTCAAGCATGATAGGTCCACTCCAATGTTGGGGGGCCTCAAGTCAAGCATGATAGGTCCACTCCAATGTTGGGGGACCTCAAGTCAAACGGTGTCGATCTGAAGCTACTGATAATAAAAAACTTTAAAATCCCTCTTTTTTGGGGGTGGGGTGAAAATAGATTTCTTGGAAATATAGGCTTAACAAAGAAATAATACGATCTAGATGGAAAAGATGCTGGATGAAATTTTATTATTGAATCTGATTTTAAAACAACAAGATAAAAACAAGAAAAACGAAAAAAATACAGATGTTTAACAACCTTTACCTGGACAATGTTGACTTATCAAACTTGAATGTTACTGTCTGTTATTGTATCAGCAGGGGTTCTTGACTAATTAGCATCACGGATCCGTGTTGCCTCTCTAACAGAGCTTATTTCTCCATCATACATTTAACGTTTTTGTCCTGTAATGAACATAGCCCCAATTTTGAAATACCGATTTGGTGACCAGTACGGAATCTCCCTTCCGCCTAATTAAAAAGCCTATGTGCTCTAGTTAGAGAACCCCTGCTCTTGCAGCCCCACACATTTCACTTCGATAATTTCCCTTCGTTGCCATCACCTGACCGTGACGTTCATTTTGTCATTATCCTGAATGAGTACAAACCAACAAAGCTGTTTCTTTCCATTGATCTTGTGTTTGCACTTTGCTTGTCTGGTTTGTCATGTTGAAGAGATGTCTCATTCAAAGCGCTAAATTAAAGCAAAAGGGAAAGTTCACTCAATTTGTAGGTCACCATTTTTACATTGAAATGAACTGATCAAAGAGATTTATACTGTAACAGTACTTCATGTGTATCAAGGCCAATGTTTTCACAGGCTTTGATTTAAAGAAAGGAAAAAAAACAACAACAGCTAATTTTACTAGAAAGTTAAATTTTAAAATAAATGCTGACTAGCAAAAAAGAGAAGAGTACATGTATTGATTTATTTACTGATCATTTCTAAAGTTTTGCATTTAATATTGATGATGGTGTCTGTGATCTCTCTGTGTGATACCTATCTGCAATATTTGACTACCTGTCTCTAAACTGCCATCTATGGCTGTGATCTCTGACTATCTATCTCTAGTCTGTCATCTATGGCTGTGTGCTCTGACCATCTATCGATAGTCTGTCATCTACGGCTGTTTTCTCTGACTATCTATTTCTAGTCTATCATCTATAGCTGTAAGCTCTGACTATCTATTTCTAGCCTGTCATTTATGTCTGCAATCTCTTTCTATTTCTAGTCTCTCATATTTTTCTTTGTTTTTAATGATACATTTTATATTATGCTTGTATATATTGTACCCTCTGTTGCTTATGGCCACCTCTTTGTTTATAGGCATATTTATCCCCCTTTATCACATTTCCCCCTTGGTCAGCATTATTTCCCTTTTACAAGCACAATCACCCTTCCGATCGTAAAACTCATTTCAACATTCGGACCCCCCGAAAAACTCACTGGTGTAACTGTTGGGCCCCCCCTTCACGTATTCTTGCTTGTTAAAGTTGAGAATTTTCCATAGACACTTCAAATCTAGAAAAAAAATTATTAATTAAACTTTTTTTGTAGACTCCTTTTATACTTCTTAAATCTAACTAAACCACGGTTTAACAGATTTAACATCTCTCGTAGCCATCTTCTCAAGAAAAGTTTGTTGTCTTGTCAATCTCAAAGAAATAATTTAAAAAAAAAAAAATAAATATATAAATCTTTTGGTGTAAATTTAAGTGATAAACAAAATGAAACAAGATATAAATTAAATCAAGTGAAGTAATTGATATAAACAGTAGGTCTGACTACTTGACCTTTGGCGTACCAAGTTTGATGACGTAAAAAGACATTTTGGTCGAATGCTCAAACTGGTACGGCAGCTGTTGATACCTTTTTTTTTTAGTGTATTCGTGTGTGCGTGTGTTTGTGGACTTATTTCCTCGATGTGACACAAATCAATAAAACACTCTATACGCCTTAACATATGCCTTATGTTTTCATTCATATGTATTTTTTATGCTCTTTGTTTAAATTGTATTTTATCTTTTTTTTTTTTTTTTTTTTTTTTTTTTTTTTTTTTTTTTTTTTTTCTTTTTTTTTTTTTTTTTATTTTTAAATTAATTTATTTTTTTTTTCTTTTATTTTTTTTTTTTTTTTTTTTTTTTTTTTTTTTTATTTTTTTTTTTTTTTTTTTTTTTTTTTTTTTTTTTTTTTTTTTTTGATGGTTTAGATTTCTACCATTGTCGTTTTGTTCCAATATTAAAATGAGTTATTTTTCCTTGCGTTTCCCAAATCAACTGAATGCTTAATGAAACCTTTGAAGATTCCAGGTCACAAGTTATCAAAACGTTTCTAAGTAGAAGGGATAAGACACTTAAAAAAAAAAAAAAATCAGATTATTTGACATCAGTGTGTGAGCTTCTCCTTGGATTAAAGAGTAGAGTGAAGAGTAGAGTGAAGAGTAGAGTGAAGAGTAGAGTGAAGACTAGAGTGAAGAGTAGAGTGAAGAGTTAAGCCAGAGAAGGCGTTACCCCTACGCTGTGACGAACCTTGACTAAATCACACCAGGAACGAACTCAAAAAAACCCACCTAACACCAATTAAAAAAAAATAATAAAAAAATATCAGTACAGTACAAAGTTGATTTTCCGATTGTCTTGTATCTGAAACTTTAGTTATACGAACCGCCCTTTAATATATATTATTGTTGGTGCGTCGAAGCTCGACGAGGACCATCGAGTCGTCTGGTGACTGATGACTTGCGCTAGTGACTTTTGTTTAAAGTGAGGAAGAGTTGCGCGGTGTCTGCCCCACTCTCTCGTCCGAGCCCACCATATCCAGTGGCTAGACTCTAGGTCAAGACGACCAGGGATGGGTTCGGTTGCAGGAATTGTCATTGTATACGCCTTACGGGACTCCAACTTCGGGTTTGAATTCAGAGTTTCCATCTCTTAGATGAGTTGCCGACCAAGGTTAACGAGTCTCATCCACCCGGGCTGATGTTTGGCCTGACTGGCCTTAATAAATATAATTATCGTACTCAATGACATAGAACATTTCGGGACACGCAGAATGCCTGTATCCGGAGATCTGGGTGGTTCAAGGAAAGTGTATGGGCTGGGAATGGGTTCAATGAGACGGCACAACTTACACATCAGTAGTCAGAAGATGGACACACCACGATGCGAACCTCCGCGGTTTGGGGAGGGGGGCGGGTGCGGCTCTGCTACTGAACGCCCATTCAGACATTCTTCTCTTACAAAAGGGATATGGGCCTGGATGTTGATTTTCTCAAACTGATCTCAAAGGTTCTTATGTTGCCAACTTGACGCACCGTGGGAAAAAAATACCACCTGTGCCAATTTGAATATATTATTATCGCAGGAAAACTGTTATATAAAATGAGAACAGTTCAATTAGAATAGTAATATATACTATTAAAAAATGAATCGATCAGCATAAAATCTAAATGAATTGTAAAGAAGATATCAAATATTCAGCTCTTTAATTAACCATCAGTGAATATGATTAGTGTCCTTAGAAAATTAATCTATTAGGAGTGCATAGTTTAATTACAGATTATAAAAATTGTAAAAATATTTTTTTTAAAATAATTATTTTTTTAAAACTATTTTTCACACACCACTATCATCTCTGTAAATAAACAAAGAAGATGCTATTCTAACTTTTAGATCCGTAAACGTGGAGTACTATGACACTCACCCTACCAATAATTACACACACAAACTATTCACAACAGGAAATGGATCCCAATGGAAATCAGATACCCACGGGGGACGGGATCCACCAGAGAACGGAATCCCATGGACGAGATCCATTAGATAACGAAATCCCACTTACGGGATCCACCAGAGAACGGAATCCCATCTATGGGATCCACCTGAGAACGGAATCCCACGGACGGGAGCCACCAGAGAACGGAATCCCACGGACGGCATCCACCTGAGAACGGAATCCCACGGACGGGATCCACCAGAGAACGGAATCCCATTTATGGCATCCAACAGAGAACGGAATCCCATTTATGGCATCCACTAGAGAACGGAATCCCATTTATGGCATCCACCAGAGAACGGAATCCCATTTATGGCATCCACCAGAGAACGGAATCCCACTTACGGGATCCAGCAGAGAACGGAATCCCATTTACGGGATCCAGCAGAGAACGGAATCCCATTTATGGCATCCACCAGAGAACGGAATCCCATTTATGGCATCCACCAGAGAACGGAATCCCATTTACGGGATCCAGCAGAGAACGGAATCCCATTTATGGCATCCACCAGAGAACGGAATCCCATTTATGGCATCCACCAGAGAACGGAATCCCATTTACGGGATCCAACAGAGAACGGAATCCCATTTATGGCATCCACCAGAGAACGGAATCCCATTTATGGCATCCACCAGAGAACGGAATCCCATTTACGGGATCCAGCAGAGAACGGAATCCCATTTATGGCATCCACCAGAGAACGGAATCCCATTTATGGCATCCACCAGAGAACGGAATCCCATTTACGGGATCCAACAGAGAACGGAATCCCATTTATGGCATCCACCAGAGAACGGAATCCCACTTACGGGATCCATCAGAGAACGGAATCCCATGGACGGGATCCACCAGAGAAAGGAATCTCATGGACGGGATCTTATCGGGCAAATAAATGTTTACAAAAATAATTAAATGTGTTTTCAACAGGAGACAATTAAAAAAAAATTATTTTTTTTCCATTGCAGCAATTTTTTTTGTACTGTGCCCTTTATTACGATTTTAGCTATACATATATTCGGCCTGTCAGATCAACGATTTCGATTGACCACAGCGCATTGCAATTAAAATATATATATATATATTCTTGTTTGAAAAAAACCTGACATCGATGACAGGATAATGCTATGTACCAGAATCACGCGTGTAAATAAGCATTAAGATTTAATTTATGTCTACTTCCAATGAATGCGAATACGTAATATGGGTCGATCCTCTTTAAGGTGCATCCTCTCTGCCTGTGTACTGTATATTGATTACGTCTTTAAAGTAGACATTTCCACTTGTTAAAATCCCTGTGCACTGTTTGACTATTTCAAAAAAAACAAAAAACTCTTGTATTGTTTAACTGTTGTTAAATCATGACTCTTTTTCAAGGCTGTTCATGATCCGATCATGTTCAACAGATCCCCCCCCCCCCCCCCCCC
>CAXITT010000557.1:363238-395469 GCA_964033795.1 Lymnaea stagnalis
ATCTATCTATCTATCTATCTATCTATCTATCTATCTATCTATCTATCTATCTATCTATCTATCTATCTATCTATCTATCTATCTATCTATCTATCTATCTATCTATCTATCTATCTATCTATCTATCCAAAATCATTATTTGTATATATTTTACATTTGAAACACACAAAAACTGTATTGTATTAGGGGAGTATTATTCAGAGTGTGCAAGGAAAATAAACTATTTTTATATCACTGTAGGATCTACATATCTTGATGACATATGGGCAAACCCTGATGGCATGATACATTCATATTGATCACTACGCTTTATTGGTGCATAAAGAGATATTTATGCCGTAGCATCAATCAACCCAAAGTCTGCTTTCAATGTTGATGGCAAAAAAACAATCAATAATTACATAAGGGTCGTCCATTAATTATGTCAACAAAATAGAGTGGGAGGGGCTTTGGAAATGTTTGACAGTCCTTGACGAGGGGGAGGGTGGGGTTTAGATTAGTTGACGTCAACAATCATTTTTTTCTGAATAACAATTTTTTTCTTAAAATTGACTGGTTATTATATTATTTTAACAAATTAAATGAATGTAAATTAAAATAGTTATATAATTTTTAGTTACAAGAAATTCTAACTTGTTGATTAACAAGCTAAAGATGAAAGAAATATTTATTCCTAAAATTTTGTGCAATTAAAATAGATCGTCACAAAGTAAAATGTATATATATATTTATTTAAATTATAATTCATTGAGGGGGGTGTTATAAAAATGTTGACATAATTATTGAGGGGGTGGTCATTAAAAGTTTGACAAGGGGAGGGGGGAGGAGGTCAAAACTTGCTAAATATGTGATGACGTAATTAATTGACGCCCCCTTAATTATAAAAAAGATTAAATTGAAAGTTTTTCAATTTTTTTATTTGTCTCTAATCGTTTCAGCGGTTGAAAAGCATAGTTATGTTGCCCAAGTCAACTCGAGTTTTACCAGCTCAAGGACTCAACGTGATCACCAATATCGCGATGTTTGTGCCCAAACGAGGCGCCAGAGTGTACGCCCCTAAGATCGTGATTTTATTGCTGGACGGAAAAGCAGACGACCTACCAACTAGTAAGTGGAAAATGCAAACCAGCTTGGCACATCTTTCTTGACACCTAGGGAAACAAAGACACATGTTCACCATTATAGACACACTCGTTGGTTGTCACTAGTTGCATAGAAACACATCTTTCTTGACACTTATGGACACAAAGACACATTTTCGCCATTATAGACACTCTCGTTGGTTTTCACTAGTTGCATAGAAGCACATCTTACTTGACACTTAAGCACACAAAGACGCCAGTCTATGGACAGAAATAAACACAAAATAAAGATCGTAAATCTTGATCTGAAAGTGACAGGTTTTGTAAACCTTCTCAAAGAGCGATTATTCGGTTGGACATTTGTCACAAGCGTTACCAGGTCCTAGCAGCTCTAAAACTGTTTAAATAGTCCTAGTTGTTCAAACAATATTTATTGTCCTCTAGTGGAAAATATACTTTTTGTGTTGTAGAAGACAAATCAAAATATTATTCTATTTACATCTATAATGGGAAAAGAAAACCTAATTGGCTGCTTTCTTGAGATCGATGTTTTTTATAATTCTAAAAATACGTTAATAATAATAATAATAATTATTATTATTAGTGGTCTTATGTAGCGCGGTACCCCAGTATAGGGCTGGGCTCACTGCACTGTACATAAAAATATTTGCAAACATAATCATAACAATAAAAACAAACATTCATTTATTTCATTAAAAAACAGCTATTTAACAACAAAACAAACACGTGTATATTCACACCAGCCACCACAGAACTTTTACATGTCAAGCCATGGACGGCAGCCAGCAGCATCGATAATCGGCAATTGGGGAAAAGCTGTCGGGGTAGCAGAGTTTAAAAACATGTGTTTAGAGTGCAGTTTTGAAGGCTGTGATGGTCGGTATATTGCGGATGTGTAGTTAGGAGAGAATTCCATTTAACGAAACGATTAGATTCTGTTTTATATTTGATATTTCAAGATTGCTTAAGCACAAAAATACCGACTTTGATATAAGTTGTTTAGCGTTTTGTTTGCTGATAGTATTACGTCCAAAGTTATCAAAGCATTGTCTAAAGCAGTGGTTCTTAAACTGTAAGTCATGACCCCCTTTTGAGGTCGAAAAAACCTTTACACAGGGGTCACACAAGACCAGCGGAAAACACATATTTATGAAGTAGCAATGATAACTATTTTATGATAGGGGGGTCACAACAAAATGAGAAACTGTATTAAAGGGTCGCGGCGTTAGGGAAGTTGAGAGCCACTGTTCCGGAGAGAGTGTTCACTTTAGCGATAACTCTAAGTTTGTCTGGTTAACCAAATTAAACTAATTCTCATATGTGTACAACGCTGTTCACTCTCTCTAAGTTGTTGCTGCGGCTGATGTCTTGAAGAAGAAAGGCATCAAAGTTTTGGCTGTGGGCCTTGGAGCGATACCACTGGTAACCCTTCAGAGAGTCGCAAGCACTGACAAGGACTACTTTGTGGTAAAATCCTACGATGATCTCGAAAATACCAAAGCCAAACTGACTCAAAGGACTTGTGCAAGTAAGTAAACCGTACTCCTGTTGCAACACATTATACATTTAAGTTCCAAAGGGAGCAAACGAAATCGACACTTATTATGGACTAGATTATCGGTATAATTTTTTAGCGAAGTTTAAATAATTGGTTGTGAGAGTAACAACTCATATCACTTAGTAAATTGCCGATGATTTCATAAGGCTTATGTTTATGTAAGAAATGCACATGACAAATATTGTATATAGGTGGAACGCACGAACTTCGAATGTTAGAAGATTTTTTTTTTTCTCTGCTTTAACCGAACACATTTCTAAAGTAAGTAATTCGACAAGAAGTGACTAATTTAATAGTTGAATGTACTGTTAGAGAGATCCGTAACCAGTGTGCATCGGCGCAGTCGTAGGAAGGAATGGGATGATAATCCATCCATCCTTTGTGAAGCTACAGCACATGCAGGGCTTTGGCCTGCCCTACCACTTCCACCCATTCATCCCTATGGCGCTACAGCCCATGGATTGCTTTGGCCTGCCCCACTACATCCATTTATCCATCCCTTGTGAAGCTACAGCCCATGTAGTGCTTTTGTCTGCCTCACCACTTCCTTCCACTCAGACCTAACTGATGCTTTTCTTTTCGATGCTGCTATAGATTTTTTTCCACATCATCTATTCATCTAAGCCGAGGTCTGCCTTCGTGCCATTTTCCTCTGAGGTTTTGGTGATGCACCCTCTACACTCCTCTATCATTTCGCCTTCTTTCGAAGTATTCTGCCCGGCGTAACCTGCCCTTTTTTTATTTCTTCTACTGGCATGGGATGCTGATACAGTCTATAGTCTATACAAATGGATGATTATCTAAAGACCAATAAGGGAAACCTGTCCAGTAAATGTTCATATAATGTGTTCATGTCAATTTTTGGTGGGTCATGTAGTCCCATATAAACTGATTCACTATCCGCAATAAGATCATTCGCGGTAACTTCGTCCAACATGATGCTGAGCGATTTTTCTAAAACATATTTAAGAATTAAACTGTCCATCACAGTTACGGAAGCATGTTACAATGAGGCAAACTTATTGTCAGATCTTTGGTAATCATTTCTATTTAAAGCCTCATTGCTAAATGCCATCGGATTTTTCTCTGTTTCTGGTTCTGGTAGTGTTCGTTGCTGAATCCATATACTGGCATAGTTGCAACGGTTGGGAAAGCCATGGTGCTATCCTAACAGCTCCAAGCAGATGCCATTTCAGCCTTGACGCTTCTGCTTGATGGCGAGTCCACGCAGGCGTCTGGATTTCAGTCATACAAGAAAATCAGAGAATTTCCGATACCACGCCATTTCTGCAACAGAATTTTCCGACACATGCATGAATTACATTTCAACAATTGTTATCTTCTTTTTTTTTCCTGTGTTTGAAAGACTGATAGAGAATGTTTTAACGTGTGTAATGTCGTGCCATTCAAATAATTGGACCTCCGTGAGTTGCAGTCGAAACAAAGCGTCCAGAGATTTTTACTTTAATATTTATTAATTAATGCAAATTTCTCTTTTCATTTTCAGTTCCAAAGGAATATGCCGGTAAGTTTTGATTAGCGTCATATGATTTACATGCATGTCTAATGAGATGCTAACTTTTCTCCGCCAAGTGGAATATTTTAGGTCTGTCTAAATAATGTGTAACTCAGTCTAATTATTTTTTTTAGTTTAGCCTAATTAATCACTTGTTGGGTTCGGTCTAATTATTATTATTATTATTATTATTATTATTGTTGTCACTTTGATTATTTACATATTTTAAATTAATTTTTCATCTCAGTCAGATTTCTTTATTTCCGTCTAATTAGTTTCTTTAGTTTATCTATTTATTTAGTGCTTATAATTTTTTTGTTATTTAATCACGTCTAACTCATTGTTTAGTGGTTAACAAAATATTAATTACTCTGCTATAACTTATTGTTTAGTGCTAATCAACCGATTTTTTTCCTCCATTCTGAATTTATTTGGTGTCAATTAATGTAGCGTAATACTATGTACCAAAATCATTCCTAACTTATTATTATTATTGCTTTTTTATTTACAGTCGCACCCGTAGGTAAGAGATTGAGCATTTTGTGTGTCCATTCTAAATTGCTGGGTATCTGGTTAGCTGCTAAGTTATCGGAATAAAATGTAGTTATTTAAAATTCAATTCAGCATAAAATGTCGAGTGATTTTGCAATGGGGGTTGAACTTTGACTCACTTGGTCTTTTTTTTTTCTTTCTTTTTTTTTTTTTTTTACAATTCGTTTGATATGATACGTTTGTAACAGCCTTTTACTTTAAAGAAGTCATGCCCTTTTACATTTTTTATGCTTTTTTTTTCCTTTAAAATCACATATTTTTTTTTTTGGTTTTTTTTTTTTTTTTTTTTTGTTTTTTTTTTTTTTTTTTTTTTTTTTTTTTTTTACAATTCGTATGATATGATACGTTTGTAACAGCCTGTTACTTTAAAGAAGTCATGCCCTTTTACATTATTGATGCATTTATTTTCCTTTAAAATCACATCCTTTAGAAAAGTGCAACGCCTTGGTTGACGTTGTGTTTGCGCTAGACACTTCCGGCAGCATAGATCCAGCGGACTTTAGAAAAGAGCTGAGCTTCACGGACAACATCGCCAAGTCGTTTGAGGTCGGCGCCAACTCGGCCAGGTTTGGCGCTTTACTCTTTAGCACCAATGTGAAGCTGCTGTTCAACTTGAAAACATACACGAGCCAGACTGGCGTGACACAGGTTTGTGTTGATGGAGTTTTAACCAATGTGCTGAGTGTATTTCGGATCGTCTCTGCTTTCTTTTCAAATCATGGGTGATTGAATATCTCATAAATTTCTGTTCTTTTCTTCACTTTCTTTTTATTATTTTTTTTTTTTCAAAATACCTATGAGGGTCGAATGCCATTGCATTGTTGCATGACCCGGTACACGAGTTATGACATGACAATTCTTGTCCCGGTACACGAGTTAAGACATGACATTGCATGACCCGGTACACGAGTTAAGACATGACATTGATTGTACCGGTTACACGAGTAAAGACATGGCATTTGAAAATACATCATTTAATAATTTGAGATCAGCTCCATTTGATAGGGAAAATATTTATTTAAACCAAAAAAAATAAAATAAATTGAACTTTTGAGTCCTTTTGAATATGATGTATTTAAGAATATATTTTAAACGCTCCACATTTGTTACTCCTTCAGCCTGTTGGGAAATGTCCCGCACACTGATAAGATGCATCACTATGTTACTGAATTAGCATTCAGCTTCTATAGTTAGGGTTTGAAGGGAGGGTTAAAACGACCACGAATCTATGATGTTTCTTTTTCTTCTTCTTCTTCTTCTTCGTACAGTTCTTGGCTTTTAGTTCTTAAAGTTAATGAGAACATCATGTCCACAGTGTTTTGAAATGGGCTTCCAACACATTTTGGGGGATGATTGAACATTTTGAATGAACACTTTGGATGAACATTTTGATAGCTTATGTCTTTAAGTACATCTGATTTTACAAAAAAAGATGAGCTAGTTATACCAGTGAGAGAGAATTATGTTCTTCACAGACACACACACACACACACACACATATATAATATTGAATCTTTGATTCATTTAACTTATCTATGAAAAAACCTTAAAACCCCCAAACCCTAATGAAACGATACATTCTACACTGTTTGACCTTTCACTTGACCAGGCCCTGCAAGCTGCCCCGTACCTAGAAGGAGGTACTGACACGGCCAAGGCCTTGAGTTACATTCGGACACAGCAAATGTTTAGTGTTGCCAATGGTGGACGTCCCAATGCTAAAGATGTCGTCGTAATTGTGACTGACGGCAAATCAAAAGACATGCGGGCAAGTAAGTACAAACAAGATTCACATGGGGGCAAATAAGTAAAATGAGAAACAGTAAAAGTAAATAGACAGTATCAATTAAAATTGAAACTCTGTGCTACCGCTGCTTGCATGAGCTGGTTGACTTTGTACCGAGATTTGAGTCTTTGAGGATAAAGCGTGATTTTCAAAAAAAAACTTTATTATTATTATTATGGAGAGTATGAAGAAACTTTGGTGAGAGAGAGCAGAAATAAAATATGGTAATCAAAGAAACGGATTAAAATATGGTGCTTTTTTTAAATTTTAAGATAAATCTTAGATTAATTGTTCATCCAATAAAATAAAATGTTTTTTAATTACATTGTACATATTTATTTTCAGCATATAAATAAATACATATTTTTAACCATGAACATAGGGCTACAGAAAGTTCAACACCTTACCTGCTGGTCTTTAAATAATAGGCTAACAGACAGTCTCTCAGACTTTCTTCTTCTTCTTCTATATATTAAGGGCCCACAATCAATTTATTGATCATTTTGGCGCCTATGCACGTAGAGGGGATTAGCAATGTTTCGGTGCCAGGCGTTGATGAGGATATTTCACTGATTGCATGTGCCATTTTGTGAGGGAATCCTGCACTGGGGGCTGGAAGGCTTGAGGCAAGCGACACAAATGTGTCTAGTGATGTCGCCTCAACTGTTCCTTTTGAAAGATTGTTCCAGTCCCTGATTGTCTTGGGCAGGAATGAGCAGCTCCTATACTGGCTTCTTGCTGGTATGAGCCTGAATTGCCTGTCATGGCCTCGTCGCTGTCTATGGGGGAGAGGGACGAGTTTTTGTTTAATACTGGAACAGTGGACCAGCCCATTATTTATCCAGTACATCATGGAGAGCCTGGATTGTCGTCGTCGTTCCTCCAATGGTGACCAGCTTAGCGTTTCCAGCATGCTGCCAACACTAGAGGTATTCCTGTAGCGGTTCAAGACATAGTGTGCCGCCCGTCGCTAGACCGCCTCCAACCTGTCGTATTGGTAGAGTAGAGGAGTACAACTTCTAGAGACTGATAGTGTCTGGCACTTGGCAGGGTGAAATTCCATATCCCAGCTCATCTCCCACTCAGCTAACAGATTGAGCTGCTGACTAGCTGGTCCTGGTCAGATTTGTTTGCGATCTTCCTATACACCGCTGTGTCATCTGCTAACAGTCTTGCTTGGGATGTCAGTTTCTCGGGTGGGTCATTAATGTATGCTCGGAACAAACAGGGGCCTAGCACTGATCCCTGGGGGATCTCTGACTTCACATCGGCAAAGAAGGAGCTTGTACCATCCACCATTACTGCTTGGCATCACTACACCTTATCCGTGGACCTTTATGATTAATATAATAGACACCCCTGAAAACACCCAGCCTTTCTACCTGAGTTCATTCGTCTCGCATGACGCTCAGTACATGAAAGCTTTTTTTTTTCATTCAGTTTTATTAATAAAATAATATTTTGAAAAGTGGAGGCTGGTTGCTAAAAGTAAGCAGCCACATCAGAAGCAAAATATATATAAGAGATTAATGCGTGCAAGCAATGTTCACTCTGCAGTGTGTAACTTGGAGGCGAGAATCTTGTCTAAAATAAATCATAGATTTATATTTTATGAAGCCGTATCAATGAACAATAATTAAAGTGTCATCCTAAGAAACTCTATCACGTAGCTTTCTTTCAATTACAGCCATTGATATGGCCGACCGGCTGAAAGCCACTGGCGTTAGAATTGTGGCAGTGGGTATTGGACAGGCCTACCAAAATGAGCTCCGGTTCATGGCGTCTTCAGCCGATTTGGTTTTTATGGCTAAAGATTTTGACGAACTTGCTCTCATAAATCGGGCCGTCTCAAGAGGGGCATGTGAAGGTGAGTGTTACTAAAGGCATGCTCCAGTGATTGTTAAGTGGGGCGTGTGAAGGTGAGTGTTACTAGAGGCATGCTCCAGTGATTGTTAAGTGGGGCGTGTGAAGGTGAGTGTTACTAAAGGCATGCTCCAGTGATTGTTAAGTGGGGCGTGTGAAGGTGAGTGTTACTAAAGGCATGCTCCAGTGATTGTTAAAAGGGGCGTATCACAGAAGGTGTAAAGAGGGGCATCTGGCAGTGAGTAAAAAGAGGGTCATTTTACAGTGGGTGTTAAGAGGGGCATGTGGCAGTGAGTGTTAAGAGGGGCATTTTACAGTAAGTGCTAAGAGGATCATGTTATACAGTGAGGATTAAGAGGGACATTGTTATCTAGTGAGTGTTAAGAGGGCTATGTTACAGTGAGTGTTAAAAGGGGCGTATTATACAGTGTGTGTTAAGAGGGGCATCTGGCAGTGAAGAAAAAGAGGGGCATTTTACAGTGGGTGTTAAGAGGGACATGTGACAGTTAGTGTTAAGAGGGGCATGTTATACAGTGAGTGTTAAGAGGGACATGTTATACAGTGAGTGTTAAGAGGGGCATGTTATACAGTGACTGTTAAGAGGGGCATGTTATACAGTGTGTGTTAAGAGGGGCATGTTAAAGTGAGTGTTAAGAGGGCTATGTTACATTGAGTTTTAAGAGGGGCATGTTACAGTGAGTGTTAAGAGGGGCATGTTACAGTGAGTGTTAAGAGGGACATGTTATACAGTGAGTGTTAAGTGGGGAATGTCACAGTGGGTTGAAATAGAGAAGCGACTTTTTTAAAAAAGAAACCATAAAATTCATCTCAATAAGTAATAGTTTAAGAAATATCAACACCATAATGAGGTATTTTTTTTTTTTTTTTTTTACTTTAAAAGGAAACATGTAAATTCAAAGGAAAAAATACTTGCAATCCATATTTTAGGTCCAATAGCTGACATCTTTTGTTACAAATAATATACAAAATTATTTTCATTTTAATTTTGTTTAATATCAACACCATAATGAGGTATTTTTTTTTTTTTACTTTAAAAGGAAACATGTAAATTCAAAGGAAAAAATACTTGCAATCCATATTTTAGGTCCAATAGCTGACATCTTTTGTTACAAATACTATACAAAATTATTTTCATCGTAACTTTGTTTAAGTTTTCTTAATCTTTAACCAATTTGAATGATAACGCAATGGATAACCTATCGATTTAAATTTTCCTCCTTATGCAAAAATTCACATTTCTCATGCTTATCTTTAGGTGTTTGTCTTTCATTCAAAATGATCTAAGGTCCTTCCATGCTTTCATCTCACTTCACAGTCTTGTAAGGGCAGAGACGGCTCTATCCAGAAGCTGTTCAGCTACATTTATGATGTGTTATGAAATATATTCCTTGGAGTAAAAAATAAAAACTGTAATTTTTTTTTAGTAAACAATCAGCTCATTGATGGATCTAAATATTTTGTTATTCATATCTCACAGTCCATTTGCGGGATCAAAGTAAATGTGACGTATATCTGTTTGAATTTTAATTCCCGTGAACAACAAACAATTTTTTTTTTTGTTTGTTTGTTTAAATCGACATTTTTTAAAAAAAGAATCCATTCGGAAGATATAAAGAAAGTATTTACACTTTGTTAATGTTAATTTGTAATTTCTTGTTAATTTCAGCTTCACAGCCAGGTAATTATATCCTTGAATTAAGTTCTTAATTATGTCCAAGAAGTAAGGTCTTAATTATGTCCAAGAAGTAATGTCTTCATTTTGTCCAATTATTAAGGTATTAATTTTGTCCAAGAAGTAAAGTCTTAATTTCGTCCAAGAAGTAAGGTTTTAATCGTGTCCAAACAGCAAGATCTTTATTATGTCCAAGAAGTAAGATCTTAATTATTTTCAAGAGGCAAGGTCTTAATTATGTAAAATAAATACGGACTTATTAAGGCTCAGAAGTGATGTCTTAAATGAAAACAAATAATTGTTTTGAAAAAGTTATTAATATTTGTCACCTTTCCTCCCAACGATATGTGAGCTGATCTGAGTTGGTTTTCGTAAATAGATTCTAATGTAAAAAAATGAACAGCCCAGAAACCGTCAGTGAAACCATTCAAGTAGATTTTTTAAAAAAAATTACTTATTTGTAAATGAATGTGAGATGGCTGGATAGGCGCAATTGTTTGATAACTAAATGCGTGAATTTATACTCAAAAAGGGAGGGGGAATGTAGAAACCCAATCCCAGAAAAAGGGTATCTTATATAAGTTTGACTTGTGGGGAGTTCGGGGAAGGGAGAGAGTTGATAAAAAACTGATCATTGGGAAAAAAAAAATATTCTTTTTCATGCTGAAGTTTTGTAAAAATTAAAAATTATAATTAAGATGACGGCTTTTAAAAAAAAAAATGATTAATAGGATTTAATTTTGAAGGATCAATCGTGTAGGGGAATGGTCTTTAACAAACATTTAAAAACTTAATAATTTGAAATATAAAAGATATGCCCTTTAGATAAATGTCTCCCTTTGAATATTTTGCTAATTAAATTTTGTCATCCATACTTTCTTTTTCTCTCTCAAAAGAAAATGAACCAAACGGTGAGTGAAAATAGCGTTAAACTATTTTAAAATCAATAATTGATCTATCACCTTTCCTTGTTCACTGAGTAGTTTCATTATAAATAGAATTTTGATTTAAAATGAAGTAAATGAAAAAGAAATGAAAAACCCTATTAGTTTTTAATTTACTTTTTATGCAATTTATATTAATGCTAATATTTTTTGTAAAAACAAAAATGTTTTGCAACATAACGTCCACAAAAAGTCATTGTTGATACGCCTATGATTCTTGGAAAAAAATAATTTATTATTCGCTGAAGTTTGGTGGAAAAAAAAAAATCGGAAATTTTACTTTCACTTCTTCTCAACGATGGGCTAAATCATATTTTTTTAAAGCTTATATTTTCTTTAAGTATGCATAAATAGTATTGAAAATACGTTTCGTATATTCCCCCCCCAAACGCACCAGTTAATTCCTTCAATGAATGTAATACATATTTTTGTTTAGTTGTCCATCTAGAAAAAGTTCCTTAATTATGCTTAGTGTTTCCTTTTCTTGGGTGTGAGTACACACTCCATTTCCGAGTTGTGCCCCTTGCACACTTTTTTCCTGGGCGTGCACCTTGCCTTGTCGGCAAGGTGAAATCAAGATCGCTTTTCAATTGTATCCGGGAATTTGATCTTCAGCTTTTACGCTCAAATTTTACTTCAAATTTATTTTTGAACACAATAATTTTTTTTTTACTATTTAGTATTTAGAAATTTGACGGAAATTTTAACGTGTGAAGTGGAAAAAAAGAAAAAAAAAGATTCGACCAAATTTCCGTTCGATCGAATTTCCGTCGATCAATTGACCGTCGACGACATTTCTTTCGGTCAAATTTCCGGTAACCTTTTTCAATAACCTTCATGCTATTGTCAGGTGCTAATTAGCGTCTTATGCTAGGTCACATCTTAGTTATATCACTAGTTTGCTTTCACATTTACGCTACTTTCTGATGTCTTGATGAGTTTCCTTGGGCCAGATTTAGAAATACCAAGGTGGTCGCCAGCTTGTTAAAAATCAGTCCACATCCCACCATATTCGATGTCATTATTAGCGGTTCACCAACATTTTGTTTTTCTTTATGTCCATGCATATTTTGTAGTTAAGGCAGAGCTCATTTCGTATTGTTTAAAAAGCTGCGGGCAGTGCATTTGTGGGGAAAGAATATAAAAAAATATTGCATTTCGAGTTTCCAAATAGGACTAAATTTAAATAAGTTAATAACTTTAAAAAAAATATTAACACAAGTTTATCGGCGCGTATTGAATTTCCTAAAAATATCGAAATTTCTAAAAATAAGAAAACAGGATGTAGTTTTTTTCATTGATATAGAATTATCTTGACATGAAATATCGCCCAACTTGTTCTAAAACATTCATAAAATTGCTAAGCTTTCATAGGGGTCTAATATTTTCTTTATGTTTTAAGTACGATTTATGGGTCATTTTATAATTGACAAAATTGGTTGTGTACTATAGTAATACTTACTTAATCGTCAGTAAGTTATTAGAATGAAACGTTTCTGGATTTCCAATTCTAAGCAATGGTGAACAGTCACAATTTTATGTTATTTCATAACAGGCAAATTTCCATCTTCTAAGCTCTACTTTCATTTCAGTTTTGTGCATTAGAGACCGACCGAAAGTGATTTTCTGATTTCGGCCGAAACCAAAACTAGGCCCCAAAAAAAAATTGGCTTTCGGCCGATACGGACGCCGAAACCAAAAGCTTAACGCGATTCGACTGAAACCGCAACCGAAGCCGAAATTGAAATATTTATATATTTTTAAATTCGTTCACGCATACATTCTGCATACATCGAAGATGATTGGAGAAAGTAGCAATTTTTATATTATCTTGATAAGAAAATGAGATCGTGTGAATAATAAAAAAATAAACATCTAATGCAGGGGTCTCAAGCTCGCGGTCCACGAGCCATTTTCGGCCCGCAAGATGATATTTTGCGGACGGTTAAAATCGGACTAAAAGTTTTATTTGATATCATTTTATGAGAAAAACATGGCCAAAGTGCGGCTTTGAGAAAAGTTTCAAAACGTCAGTTGGCCCAGAGACAGACAGCCTGACTTCTGGTAGATGACCGAAAACCTCAGTCACTTTCGGCCACTCAGTCTAAATCACTTTCGGCCGAACCCGAAGTGATCAAATGGCACTTTCGGCGCCGAAACCGAAGCCGAAATTAGGTCGCTCTCTATTGTAAATATCATGATTAAAAAAAGGACGGTTAGTTTTGACGTAGTTGTAAACATGTTTGAAACCCCCAAGTTCAGGGCGTTGTCTTGTGTCTGCGTTATGTTATTCATGGTCTCAATACATACATGAATTTGATCTATTTTAAAAATCACTGAAACATTACCTCTGGTAAAGGTGACTCACGGTGACGATAATTCTATACATTGTTAAAATGAATCGCTTCGTCCACTTCTCCTCAATGACATTTCACGTCCAGTTTTACACTCACTGTTCCTTATTGACATAAAACAGTAAATTTTTATCATAGGTAAGTCTTTTCACCTTACAAATCCCTACGTAAAATCCGTGAGAAGGTCATTGTTGGAAAGTTAGAGGGTCAGTCGAGATTTATTTTAGTATTCGCTCTAGAAAGTAAAGAAGACAGCTTTGATATGTTTAATTAAATTTAAAAAAAAAAAATGATCAGTCCTATAGAAGAATGGCCTTCAATCATTTTTTAAAACAATTTATTCTCAAATTATTATTGTTATTTCAAATATTTTACTAATTACCTTTTTTATACAAATTTTGCTCCCTCTTATGAAGATGACCAAAATGGTGAGTGAAAATCTTATTCAGCAATTTTTAAATGAATTAATTACTGTCAAGCTTTTTCTTGTTAATCATTTCTTTAAAAAAAATTGGCTTTAGATTTACAACGTATTAAATAGGACACAAAAAAAAGATGCTGAATAAATGGTTAATTTAGTTTTTATGGAATTAGTTTTAATGCAGTTTTTAAAAAAAAAATTTAAATGAATTTCATCTAATTTTTTTAAACTTATAATTTTTTTAAGTATACATTTTGTTTCCTGTATTCCCCTAAAACCTACCCGTTAATCCCTTTAAATAATCTGCCATATATGTTTTTAGTTGTCCATCTAGCAAATTTTCCGTGATTATATATAGTATTTTTTAAAATAATAACTCAAATTCAACGCAGCTTTGATTTGAAATGAAAAACACATCGATAATTTAAAACTTGATTGGTCTTTTTCTTGGTGGGGAGGGGGGGGGGATAAACATCGCGATGTATTTCCGCGCGTGCATTTCTTTTGCAGTACAACCTTGACTGCTTGCGTATTTTGATCTCTATTATTGCAATCAATTCAGAAAAAAATATTAAATTAAATATTATTACTAGAGCGAACCATCATGTTACAATCAAATGCTCTCTTATTTAATAATGATTTCAAATGGAGGTATTGATACAATAAAGGGGGCACAGGGCCTAAAATGGTACATATAAAGCTTTCACAAAACTGTGCATTTCTTCTAAAAAATCTTCAACTGTTTTATCAACATACTGAAACTACTTTTTTTTTTTTTTTTCAGAAGTCAGACTCCCTCTCCGTAAGTTTTTTATTTTTTTTTCATAATAAAGGGGGCACAGGGCCTAAAATGGTACATATAAAGTTTTCACAAAACTGTGCATTTCTTCTAAAAAATCTTCAACTGTTTTATCAACATACTGAAACTACTTTTTTTTTTTTTTTTCAGAAGTCAGACCTCCTCTCCGTAAGTTTTTGATTTGTATTTCATGCCTATAATTAAACTGTTAATTAGCTTTGATTAATACTTCATTTTTAAAGTCTTACATCGACCCAATTAAATACGTTATAAGCGTTATATTAACATCAATTGAGAATGTTGAACTTGATATGAGAAATCGGCTTTCTCGACATGTTTATTAAGATCATTTATATTTTCCATTTTTTCCAACATGCCTCTCTTCGTTACACCAGCACGTAAGTACTTCTCATTTTATTTTAGATTTATGTTTTACTTTCTTCTCATCGGGACGAAAACATGAAAAATGGAGATTATTATTGAGTTGACCGGGTAAAATAAAAATTGTGATCTCTTTGCTACTGGGTTAAGATTAAAAATAAAATAATAATCATTCTAAGATTTTGTTTAAAGATATTAATTTCATCTCTTTTTTCTTTACAGCTGGTTATGGCGAGACTGAGTGTAAGTAAAAGTTACACTTAAAAAATACCGCATAAAATTATAATATATGTATACGAAAACATCTTCTTAACATAATAATTTTATAAAACATGTGACGTGACTTTGAAATGTAAATAAATTACTTTTATTCTTTTGAGTTGGAGATAAGGAAGAATCAGGTAAACTTAACACACACACACACACACACACACACACACTCACACACACACACACACACACACACACACACTTATATATATTTAAGTTACATTAATATTTGAATGTTTGTAGAATCAAAGGTTAATTTAGGTAATGTTCAATGCAGAATAAAAAAAAAGTGAAATTCCTTTTAAAAGTGCTTATGTGTTATCTTAATTTGTACGATATTACATTAATCAGCTCATTAATAAGACTTTTGAACAAATAATTTAATGTTTTCACATTTTTGTTTCAGCCAACCCTACACCAGTCACCAGTGAGTTATTTTAACGTTTAAATTTTTTAAAAAAACGATAAACTCTTATATTATGTTAGACCTCAGGATCATATCTGTAAACATGATCAGGGATGGGCCATAAGGGCGACGGCCCTGGGCTCTAACACTAGAGGGGAGCCAAAACCGTATTTTATCTCTATATATATATCATAGAAGACCAATATATATTTTTTATGATTGATATCTGATTTATAATTCATTTTAATATATAATTTTAGTGTGTAATATAGCAATACGTATGTAACCGGAATTCATCAATCATGTATACAGAAGGAAGCATTTATGGATTTTCCATTCAAAAAAAATATTTAAAAGCATGTGGGAATTCACCTTTTTAGATGCTACATACGTTACATAACAGGCGGAAATGAATCTTCTAAGCTTTAAAAAAATGTTCTGTGTTGTAAATATCATGTTAAGGATGATTAGTTTTGAGCCAATTTCAAACATTTTTAAAACCAAAACATCACGGTGTTGATATTGTCAATACGTATAGGAAATTTATCATTTTAAAATAATAAATAACAATAATATTTCTTTAAAAAAAAACTTTATGTCTTTACATAATGTAGCTTCTTAATATATAAACTTTTTAATTGCATTAGTTAACTATTCTAATTTGATCTTTCTATTTCAGCCAGAGCTCCAGCACCAACTCGTAAGTCAATGAATAAAACTTTTCTTTTTTTAATAATGAACCATTTAAGAAATATTCTTGAAGTATGCATCATTCTATTTCAACAAACCGTATTCACACGGTCACAAACTCTATGGGCGTAGTCACATTTCTACAGGTCTCACATGGTATAGAATATACTGTGCCACCATCCACACATTTCTTAAAAAAGGACAATGCAGATGGTCAGTGCAAGTCGCAAGAATGCCAGACAGCAGACTTCCCAGGGGACTAATGTTCGGTGGACTCTCCAGTGGGAAACGTTTAGTTGGAGGGCAGAAAAAAACACTTGATAAACTTTTAAAAAGCTTCACTCAAATCCAAGGGAATTGACTATGATTCAGAGAACTCGAAAATGCCTTGGTAAAAGCTGGTCTTAATATAAATGAGCCAAAGACAAAATTTATGATATCAGAAAACACGCACACTGATAACAACATTAATATAAACAAACACAAATGTGAGAAAGTGGCTACATTCAAATATCTAGAGGCACGATGAAATCATGTCAGAGGTGAAAAAAAGGATAACAGCAGGCAAGTGTTCCTATTTCAGCTTAACTAAGCTACTTTGAAGCAAAAAAAACTCTCAAGGGGAACAAAGAAGACAAGATACACCACTATCATAAGACCAGTAGTAACTTACGCTATGAGTTTGGGACCCTTACAAGAAAAGTAGAGAACCTTCTCAATACATGGGAGAGAAAAATCCTCAGAATAATATACGGCCCAGTGATAAAAAAAATGATGTCTGGAGAATCCGCACCAACCAAGAGCTTTGCCAATTGTAGAAAAACCATCTCATAGTCGCAACAATAAAAAAGAAAGGCAGACTGCGCTGGGTAGGACATATTGAAAGGTTGCCGAAATGTAGAGCAGCTAAAGTGAAATACAGGCAGAAACCTAAGGCTGAGATGGATCGACGATTTAGAAAAGAATTTACACCAGTTATGGGTTCGCGCACGGAGGCGGAAAGCCATGATTCTTTCCGAATGGAAGGATGTGGTGGAGCAGGCCAGGGCCCTTCGTGGGCTGTAGCTCCACTGATGATGATGATCATGACTTGCCATTGAAGGTGCAAGGTGGCGTGACAGTTTCACGGTATGGGAAAATTCCTTAGATAATGAGCGCAACGCTCAGCCCCAAATGAAAGCGAGTGGCTAGAGAAAGAAGGATAGTCTCAAAACGTTCTACGAACCAAAAGAATGTGTGTCACAAGTGCAGGAAAGCTTTCCAGCCATAAATAGCCTGGCGGGCAAACTGCGTACTCACCTTGTAATATAGACTTGGTCATCCTCACACTGAAAGGACGAAAAAACAACAACTAAAGAACATCGATCACATAGTCACAACTGTTTAGCCCAGATATATGACGTCAAATAGGATTTCTTCAACGATTTGCAAATTATAATCCAAGACTTTTTCTGCGTATTGTTATCAGTATGGAGAAATTAATCTCCTATTTAAGTATATGGCGCGTTCTAAAACAGTACACAACAAAAGGAGATTCCACCAATTAAATACAGGTACAAAGAAAACAATACCCAAACTAAGGCGAATTACAAATAATATATATTTTTTTTAAAGTTAATAATAAATTACAAAATCGAAAAGAAAAAAAAATTAAAGTATAGTTTACAGTATAATAATTGGCTTGTACCGTACGATTTTGCAGAAGGTATAATGTTGTAAAAAGGTACAATAAAGAAAAGGACTCTACACACACACACAGCAAAATGTTAGTAAACAAATCTCTGTCTCGTATGACAAATCTCTAAAGTCATATCAAAAATAAAATCCCCCCCCCCTCCTTCCTGTCGATCAATATCTATGGCCTGTTTTAAAGTCACTCCTCGAACGGGCGTACCAGCTGCTTTCCTTTCCTGATATGTCTTAATTATTCTGCAGAAATCTAAATAATACCGACTATAGATTTTATTTATTTGTAAACAAGGTCAAGACAGAGTATATTTAGCTAGCTTCTGTGGTACCGAACTTGGGGTCAGTTAAAGTTCATGCACTGGGAGAGATGACGTAGCACGTTGTCTACACAACACTATTGGGCAAAATCTTTATTTTTTTTTTGTTGCAATGTTGAAGTGGGACGTGAATGTTCATATCTGACTGATGTTTGTAAAAATGATAGAAATGTTGCGACGATGATTAGAATTGAAAACAATGTGATGATGTTTATGTTGCATGGTGACACATTTGGTTACGACGCTGTTGTGAACTAGATTTAGGCGCATGAATTTTTCGTTTTGCATAGCTATTGACCGTGTGAGGTTTTGTGTGTTTGTGTGTTTGGTGTTGAGAGTATTTTTGTAGCTGTTTCTAGGTGCTTGGTAATTTGTGACATATTTCGGTTTTGGAAATGACGTTATTTACGTCTTATAGTTTTGGATAACAGTGATTGAGTAATTATATTGTGGAGAGTTTGTCATTTATACTGTCATTGGGGGACCCCCCCCCCCCGGACAATGGGGAGTCCACTGCCCTCGGTAAACTTTCCCACCGCGGGAGGTGTTCACGTGACAAGCGGGTAGATTTTAACTTGTAGAAGATTAATAACGTTAGAAGATCGTAACAGATGTTTTTTTTTTCTTTTGTCTTTGGTATGTTTCTATATAAAATTTGCTGGAATAACAGGCAATGAATATAGTAACTCTTCTCTATGAAGATCTTTGTTTTTTTTGGAGGTACTTTTATCTTCAAGTTTGTGTGATGTTAATGCTTCTTATGACGACCGGTTGCAATACGTAAGCCTCACATTCACCAATTTTTCAATGCTTTTATTCATTCCACTTTTATGATGCTACGTATCCATGATGTCATTGAATGATGTTGTTGGTTTTTCTCTTAGCGACTCCAAAACCTTGTCCCGCCCTGGCGGACATCGTGTTTGTTATAGACTCGTCCGGCAGCTTAGGTCCGGACAACTATAACAAAGAGAAGCAGTTCGCCATCGACATCGCCAAACGTTTCCCCATCGGTCCAACCGGCGCTCGCTTTGGTTGCGTCATCTTCAGTTCAACGGCGGAGACCATGTTTGACCTGTCCGACGACCTGGACAGGGCATCTCTTGAAGAGGTAATCTTACATTCCCGAAGAGACGTGATACTGATCTCAGCGTGTTGCTGTTAATGTGTTGTTTTTTTTACTTGAGCAAGTCAAAACTGGGTTGTCGTGCACGCTTTTCTGTCAAATGTAACATAACTTAGTTACAGAACGTACGTCCATTATTTTACTTGGTCTGGAAAAGTTGTTACAACAAATTCCCGGGGTTTGGCAGGGATTGGGCTTGGTCAACAATGACTAAACTATTCAGTCATTAAACTTGGTCATCAATGACTAAACTATTCAGTCATTAAACTTGGTCATCAATATCTAATCTATTCAGTCATTAAACTTGGTCATCAATATCTAATCTATTCAGTCATTAAACTTGGTCATCAATATCTAATCTATTCAGTCATTAAACTTGGTCATCAATATCTAATCTATTCAGTCATTAAACTTGGTCATCAATATCTAATCTATTCAGTCATTAAACTTGGTCATCAATATCTAATCTATTCAGTCATTAAACTTGGTCATCAATATCTAATCTATTCAGTCATTAAACTTGGTCATCAATATCTAATCTATTCAGTCATTAAACTTGGTCATCAATATCTAATCTATTCAGTCATTAAACTTGGTCATCAATATCTAATCTATTCAGTCATTAAACTTGGTCATCAATATCTAATCTATTCAGTCATTAAACTTGGTCATCAATATCTAATCTATTCAGTCATTAAACTTGGTCATCAATATCTAATCTATTCAGTCATTAAACTTGGTCATCAATATCTAATCTATTCAGTCATTAAACTTGGTCATCAATATCTAATCTATTCAGTCATTAAACTTGGTCATCAATATCTAATCTATTCAGTCATTAAACTTGGTCATCAATATCTAATCTATTCAGTCATTAAACTTGGTCATCAATATCTAATCTATTCAGTCATTAAACTTGGTCATCAATATCTAATCTATTCAGTCATTAAACTTGGTCAACGATGACTAAACTATTCAGTCATTAAACTTGGTCATCAATATCTAATCTATTCAGTCATTAAACTTGGTCAACGATGACTAAACTATTCAGACATTAAACTTGGTCATCAATATCTAATCTATTCAGTCATTAAACTTGGTCAACGATGACTAAACTATTCAGTCATTAAACTTGGTCAACGATGACTAAACTATTCCGTCATTAAATTTGGTCATCAATATCTAAACTATTCCATCACTGGACTTGGTCAACAATGTCTAACTTATTCCGTCATTGGACTTGGTCACAATAACTAATGTATTTTGCCGTCAGTTACTATCAAATTTTGTTTCACGAGACTCCACGATAATCTGAGTTTAAAAAAAAAAAAAACACCCTTTCTCTTGCACAGTGGAATATCAAAATATCTCAAAAAGCAGCCACGTTTTCTAATCATATGTATCATGTTAATATATTAATTGATTCGTTTAAGTTATATTCCGTGTTTTTTCCACATAAACTCTAAGCTTTTATAGTTACAATGCCGTTGCTAACCATGATGTCGTAATTACCACCCAGGCCTTCGAAGCTCTGCCCTTCTTGAACGCAACCACACACACTGATAAAGCCTTCGATCTCGTGTCGGAGGAAGACATGTTTGGTGAGGACAACGGTGGCAGGAACAACGCTGCAAAAATAATCATCTTTTTGACTGATGGGTTGTCCAACAACACAGCAAAAAGTACGTTGAAATTAGATTATGGGGTAGTGAATTCCCAAGATCTGGGGAAAATTCACAAGGAGTGGCATAGCTCCTTTAAATAGCTATATAGTGTTGGCATAAAGACATTTAAGTTGCACTCATTTGTAAATCGCTATCCATTAATGCATCAGTGAATATTTATCAATATATAAGATCACAGTTTAGCCATTCATCAGTCTATATATATATATATATATATATATATATATATATATATATAAATGTCCACAATAAATCAATATACCAGTCCATAATGCAACAGGCCGGTACATAGAATAAATAGGAGGGGTAGGTTGGGACGGAGGTGTCACGTCAGTCAAGTCAAAAGTTGTCACAAAAAATACGAGTTCTAAAATGTTAATTTCATGGCATCTATTCGGTTCTACTCCAGCTGTGAAGGTGCACATTTCATTCCAAATATTGAGGAAGGAAAAGCTTCATATGCGCCAGCCTTTATTTCATTGCCTTTCCTTGATCATGACAATCTCTGTGTCTCCTGCATGTGGTCATGACAATCTCTGTGTCTCCTTTACGTGATCATGACAATCTCTGTGTCTCATGCACGTGATCATGACAATCTCCGTGTCTCCTGTTACAGCCGCAGAGGCCGCCCAGGCGCTCAAGGACCAGGGAGTGTCAATCATCTCTGTTGGCATTGGTCAGTACTCACTCGCAGAACTCAAGGCAGTAGCAAGTGATGATAAAAACGTCTTCACGGGGGCTAGTTTCGCGGACATTGAGAAGATAACTCTGGAAGTGGCGGCACGCGCATGTCAAGGTCAGTGACTGAATAAACGGATTTGTAGAGTAAATTATAAATGGATGTTGAATTGTTTGCGAGAAATCTAAAATATTAGGATTTATATACATCTTATTATGTAAGCGTCACACAATTTGACTTCAAAACTGTTAACTGATAAAAATGTATTGTGAGAAAAGAAAAAGGGAGGCAAAGACATTGGTTGTAGACCTACTGTTTATAAAGTCTGTGGTTATAGACCTACAGTTTATAGAGCTATTGGTTATAGACAAATTGCTTATAGAACTATTGATTTTAGACCTACTATTTATAGAGCCATTGTTTATAGACCTACAGTTTGTAGGGCCATTTCTTTTAGACCTACTGTTCATTGAGCTGTATTTGATTGAGGGGATTTTGATAAAGCCTTAAGTGAGAAAGTAATTGCTTAAAGATATATTTGTGATTTAGCTATTGGTAATAGAGCTATTGGTGATGACCTTATGGTCAAAGAAATATTAGCTAATGGCGATGTAGCTATTGGTGATAAGACCATAAGGCCGCTGTTATGGAGTTTATTGTGATAGAAACATAAGTTATTGTGGTGCAGATTATGCTTATAGAATCTTTGCTCACAGTGCTAGAATCTTTGCTCACAGTGCTAGAATCTTTGCTCACAGTGCTAGAATCTTTGCTCACAGTGCTGGAATCTTTGCTCACAGTGCTAGAATCTTTGCTCACAGTGCTAGAATCTTTGCTCACAGTGCTAGAATCTTTGCTCACAGTGCTAGAATCTTTGCTCACAGTGCTGGAATCTTTGCTCACAGTGCTAGAATCTTTGCTCACAGTGCTAGAATCTTTGCTCACAGTGCTAGAATCTTTGCTCACAGTGCTAGAATCTTTGCTCACAGTGCTAGAATCTTTGCTCACAGTGCTAGAATCTTTGCTCACAGTGCTAGAATCTTTGCTCACAGAGCTATTAGTGTTGAAGCGGAGCCGGCGCGTTACTTTTGGCGCCCCATGCCACTTTTACTCGTTGGCGCCCCATGTATTCAAACTCGATATATTATCTTTCACAACATCACAATTTTGGCTCCCCTTAGATATCAGATGACACCTGTAGCCGCTGGCGCCGCAGGACCCACTCGAACCTCGTAGATATTTTTATTATTCATAGAGTTATTGGTGAGAGAGAGAAAGGGGTTATAAAGTCACTGGTTATAGTGGCACCGGTTATAAAGTCACTGATTATAGTGGCACCGGTTATAAAGTCACTGATTATAGTGGCACCGGTTATAAAGTCACTGGTTATAGTGGCGCTGTTTATAAAGTCACTGGTTACAGTGGCGCTGGTTATAAAGTCACTGGTTATAGTGCACCGGTTATAAAGTCACTGGTTATATTGCACCGGTTATAAAGTCACTGGTTATAGTGCATCGGTTATAAAGTCACTGATTATAGTGGCACTGGTTATAAAGTCACTGTTTATAGTGGCACTGGTTATAAAGTCAATGGCTATTGTGGCACTGGTTATAAAGTTACTGGTTATAGAGGTGTTATTTTTGTGATCGGAATAATATGTTTGGGATGCATTATTGGTAAGTCATTGGTGCCTTTCGTTTGTGAGTTGTGAATGACGACATGATATAATTGAAAAAAGGGAATTAAAAAAAAGTTTGTTAATGCATGAACAACTGTAAGCTTGTGATTTTTATATCCCCCAGTTCCATCCGAGGGGAGAGGTTAGCGAGTCTCTGTTGACGACGGGAGAAAATTCAACTAAAATGAGGTTCAGTTAATGACCTCATTGCACTCAAGTGTGAAATTAATAAATGCATTTTAATCAAATGTATTTCAAAGTTTTTGTTGATTGATTTATCAAAATACTTAAAAGCGTAAAACCAATTTTCTTTAAAAATGCTGTTTCGTTAGTCTGTGTTAAAATGATTCACGTGTTAGAGGATTTCCACATGGCCTAAAACACCTTTTTTATGGATCAAACATGACACAGACCGTTGAAGAAATGATCAAACAAACCATATACATGTCATATAAAAATCATTTCTATGAATATTGTAATAAATGTAGATTGAATGTGATTATATGTTGCAAGTTCAAATGCAGCTTAATTAATAAGAACACAGACAGAGCAGTCATGCCAATGTAACTTAACCCTTGTACACTAATGGAATTATGGACCAAGAAAATTATATTTATTTTTTTATTTAAAACAAAACAAAAAACGCTATTTACCCTGTAATTTCTGATAGGTCTCTGTAATATCCATACTGACAACAGACCTATTGCAACATTGTTCAAAGGAGGTTGAAGTACGCTATAAATACTGACACAGATCAAATGACCAATTTTACGTTATGCTTACGAGGCAAAGGCATTCTCAGCGATCATACCACATTGGTTTAATATTGATTGAAAGGCGTATGTCCTTATATGTCATTACATGCTCTGCTATGTGTATTCTTGTTTTAACACATAACATGGTGATCTCTCCTTCAGAATTCGACAGTCATTTACTTGGGCTTTAGATGAATCGACTGGAGAATTAGTTTTTTGTTTTTTTTTTGTTTTTTTTAAATCACACTAAAATTTAACATCTGTTATGACCAGCAATTAAGTTTTGCCTGACCTGATTTTTTTGTTGACAAATTTTGACGTAATCGTGGATGCAACCAACGGTTCGGTAGGCTCGTCCTAAAGACTCCCCAAAATATCATTAGTGAATAGTTCAGAAATAACGTGGAGAAGATAATTAAAGAGTATAAAATATTTCCGGTTACTTGACTTGAAAATGTTTTCACTCAAACGCATAGAATACCACTTTTTTTTTGGGGGGGGGGGGGGGGGGGGGGGGGGGGGGGCAACGTTCCCTTTAAGCTGCGCAGCTCTCTCACAGACGCCGCGCAGCAGTTTTGTATCCGCGTAGCAAATTTTCTTGTAAGTGTGTGTTTGTGTTTGTGGGCTGTAAAATTTTGCACACAACAGTACACAACAAAAGGCGATACCAAATCATAAATACAACGACAAAGAACGCGACACTCAAACCAGGGCTAATTACGATTAATAAGTTTTATTGAGTTTATTTAAATTACAAAATCAAAAGAAATACAATTAAACACTATTGACTTACAGTATACTGTTAGGCTGGTACCGGTACAATGTGGAATAAAACACAATGTGCAAAAGGGATTCAATAATGAAAAGAAGTCTACACACACACACTGTCAACAAAGCTCTCACACGTTACAAAAATAACCCTCTCTCGTCGTCTGAAGCTCTGTGGTGGTGTCTGGACTGTATCATTCAACCACTCACATTTTATAGCCGTTTTCTTAGATCTTTCCAGAAGGACTACGCATTGCAAAAATGACTCAAACTTTCTCCAATGTTCTACCGAATTCGAGTAAAGAAACAGGCTATAGATTGGTTTGTAGCCGAGATCAAAAGGAGACTACAATTAGTAAGACACACCTAATGATAACGCAGGCGAATTGGGGTCAGCTTAATGTCGTTCACCAGGGAAAGATGATATGAAAGTAAAAATAGGACGTTTATATAACACCCACATTCTTAAAAAGATTTAAAAAAAATTAATTTGTCAAAATAGAATTCTTTTTTTCTATTAAAGAACGGACATTTTTCCTTACAAAATATTAAACAAAAACTTCTTAACAGCTTGGATATAATTACATAAGTCATGTATAGTAAAAATTAATTTCTGGACAAAGTATGAGCAATAACAACGGAGAGTTGCAAAAGACATCTCGAAATCGTAAATTGTCGCCAAAATCATAAAAGTAAACAGGTCTGCAGCAGGTCTATTACATAATTATTATACTAACCCCATAATACATGTAGACGTGTGTTAATTCGTCAATAACAATGATTATGAGCATGGAATATAAGAACAAGCTGTGCTAAGCTTGAATTCATAGACAGGACAAATGATTTGGACGTCTCGGCTTAGAGGCTTTATCAGCAAACAAAACAAATAGAGGTAGAACAAGTAAAAGAGCACAAGAGTAAAAAAAAAATCCTTTGCTTTTATTAATATTTTGGTAGTGTTTTATTGTTTGAAGCTAATTTTTTTTTAAATTCAAATATTCAAACGATGAGAAAAACAACTAATTGTAATAATAAACGTGAATTACAATATAGTTTAAACAAAATGTTTCAAAGTATCCACTAAAGAAAACATTAATTTTCCATTGAAAGTCTCGGCTTCCAGCATTTTTTTTTTAAACTGTGAATGAAGCTTGTGGTCAGCCTTTGGAGCGGATAAATATCAAGTGGTCAGCGAGTCCATAGCGGGTTCAGTTTATGGTTTATGTCAGCGGTCCTCAAGCAGGTTTGGCTGCACATCTCTGATTAAACTAGTTACATAAGATTTATAAATGTTTGGTCAGGGCTCGCGCGTGTAACATACACAGCATGCATCAAAACTGAAACAAGGTAAAAACGGGGTGGAGTGCAGTAACAACTCCAAACAGGCGATATAAAAGGAGATGAGTAGTACGGGGTAGTGAAAAAGCTGAAATGGGACACTATAAAACAACAGACAAGTCGCCAAAATGGCTTCTTGAACAAAATTATTATTATTTTTTTTTAAATCACCTAACTGATGCTCATGGAATAAAGCTGTCATGTCACAGACATGTACATGGCTCATGGAATAAAATAGTTTAGAAAAAGAAATCCATGAAAGGATAGTGATCTTAAGGGTTCCCTTTCCGTTGACTGAGAACCTGTCCAGAAAAAAAACACCAAAAAAACACCAAAAAAAAAAAAAAAAAAAAAAAAAAAAAAAAAAAATTTTTTTTTTTTTTTTTTTTTTTTTTTTCCAACAAAAACGAAAAAAAACAACAAAAAAAAACCCAGCGATATTTCGTAAAGATTGACAGCGCAACCTTTGAACCTGACGTCCTGTTTTTTTTTTGTTTTTTTTTTAAAAGCTCTCTCGCTATTGTTCTTCCAGCTGCAATCCCCGTCCACATTTACGCCCTGTTGCGCATGAACGGATATGAAGCTCAGCTAGGAAAACATTTTTTTCTCTACGTGAAGAGATCGTTTCCCGAAAACAAATGTCCCACATAGCCAGAGGCTAATTCGGGGGGCACAGCTGTAAGAATTTAACGACACAAATGACCATTCTCATTAAAATAAACTATCATTACAATGCGTTGGTCTTGACTGTTTGGTGTTTGGTTTAGCAACAGTTAACAGTTAAAACTTAATTACTCCCCCTTCGCTCAGTTGTTGGTTTAACGAGCCAGAACAAATGGACAAGAAAAGCTGTCGATGGACGCATTATAAAATCTGTTTCATGTCGGTGACACTAAATACTAGCGCGGGACCTTGTTCTGTTCTAGACTGGATTTTGAGCCAGTTGAACGATTCTTTAAGGCAAGGCCCGACACATCCTACCACGGGACATTGCTCTACGCACAGTTTGAACAACTGGGAAACTTCGTTAAGGTATAAATCTATACTATGTTCGTAAATGGTGGGATTGTGTACATTTAATGCCGGTTAAATGGGCCCTGGTTATTTTGTAATTGATACTTCACGCTTTGGCTTATTACGTGATCTTGAAGGACACTTTTATGACTTTTGTGTGTGTGGTTTTTTTTTTGTTTTGGTTAAAACTAAATATGAACCATGGAAATATGTTTAATTAATTTATCCTACAGGTCCAGTAGTTGAAATCGAGAATGATACGACTAGCCAATGGACTGTTGGTGATGACCACCATTATTTTGACATTGACAACAACTGGTAAGTGTGATGCCTATTTTAGGACTTTTATCATTCAACTGAGGTATTTTCACATCGTAGCTTATGTAATGAGGCTGTCGTGTGTAGAAACTTACATATGGCTCATGTAATAAATATTTCACGTGTAAAAAGCTTAATAGGGTTAATGGAATGAAGCTGTCTCGTGTACAGGCGTGTATATGGCTCATGTAATGAAGATGTCATGTGTACAAATGTGTACATGTCTCATGTAATAAAGATGTCATGTGTACAGACGTGTATATAGCACATGTAAAAAAGCTGTCATGAGTAAAAATGTATATATGACTCATGTAAAAAAGCTGTCAAGTGTACAGATTTTATATAATAAAAATTCCATAGTTGAATTTCTCTAGATTATAAAGGAAGAAATTGAGTCCACGTGATAACAAACTCTCAGTGGAAAAAAGGTTGCAGTGGGATAGTTGTTGCAGAGGGATAAAAGACACAGTAGGAAAAATGCCGCAGTGAGATAATAGTTACAGGGGGATAATAGTCGAATTTGGTTAAATATCGTAGTGGGATAATGGACGCAGTTGAATAAAGGTCTCACTAGGAAAAATGCCGCAAGGGAATAATGGTCGCAGGGTGATAATAGTCGTATTGGGATGAAGATCTTAGCTGGATAATGGTCGCAGTGGGATAAAGGTCGCAGTAGGATAAAGGACGCAGTGGGATAGTGGTAGATGTGGCTTACAGGTAGCATTGGGATACAGGGTGCAGTGAGATAATGGCCGCAGTGGGATAATTGTTGCAATGGGATAAAGATTACAACAGGATAAAGGCCGCAGAGAGATAGTTACGTTTTTTACGCTGGGTCCGTGTTTTCTAGGCCCCATCCCTCAGTAAGAACTCATCCAGCTGTCGTGTCCATGATGGACGATCCCCAAGTTTAATCCACAGACGTATCTGACCAGGAAACTAAATTTCCCTTCTCACTGAACCAAAGGCTCCTCTCTGGTCATAGCTTACAGGTATTGCCCTCTGTTATACTTTCCCAGGTATCACGGCTCTTGTGCCAACTGAGATTTATTCATTACTTTGAGACCTACCTCAGTCAGTGTCAGATTTAAATGTTACATGATCATTTATTTATTTTCAATAGCATTCGTGATGGATTTACCTGTAATGGTGTATACCCCTGTTTAAATCCACGTGGAAAACCCTCTGTGTAAACCAGGCAATTGATGGGTCTTCCATGTGGAAACGTCTTGTCTATACAAAGCAATTAATGGGTCTTCCATGTGGATAAAGTCTTGTCTATACAAAGCAATTAATGGGTCTTCCATGTGGATAAAGTCTTGTCTATACAAAGCACTTGCTGTGTCTTCCATGTGGATAAAGTCTTGTCTATACAAAGCACTTAATGGGTTTTCCATGTGGATAAAGTCTTGTCTATACAAAGCACTTAATGGGTCTTCCATGTGGATAAAGTCTTGTCTATACAAAGCACTTAATGGGTCTTCCATGTGGATAAAGTCTTGTCTATACAAAGCACTTGCTGTGTCTTAATTGTCGATAAGGCCTTGTATTACCCAGGCGGCAACTGATAAAATAGTGGCATCCCAACCAGGCCATTGCACTGTCTCTTTCCAAAGTAGATTAATCAGACGCAAACGATCTGTGCCAATGAAAACAATACACGTTCATCTTTAACAATGTTTAAACAGAATATAAATGAAGACCTCAAGGGAAAAAACGGCAGAGTCCATTTTTAATTTTTTTGAGTTATCACCCCTGACTTATAGCCAGTTAAAAATAGAAGGTGGTGAATTAAGTTTAAATGAGAAAAAATGGCTAAGTCAATGAAGACCTCAAGGGAAAAAACGGCAGAGTCCATTTTTAATTTTTTTGAGTTATCACCCCTGACTTATAGCCAGTTAAAAATAGAAGGTGGTGAATTAAGTTTAAATGAGAAAAAATGGCTAAGTCCATAAGAAAAATGGAAACGAAAAATCCGTTTACAATGGAAAAAGGAGCAGAGTCCAATGTTTACAATGGAAAAGGGGGCTAAGTCACTAATATCACGTGACATTTCAAGTCACGTGATTTAAAGGTCCAATGAGAGATAGCTATAGTATAAACAAAATTTAAAGATGGCGACCGATTCGCTCAGCTGACCGACAAACCGACGAAAAAGTTAACTGACAGACCTGAATTTTTTTAATATCTTCCACAAGAAAACAAAACAAATTAACATAAGCACGATAAAATGGAATTAAATATTTAAATAATAAAATTTGTATTTTTTAATTGCATTTTACCCTTGTTTTGTTATGTTCAGTTAATTAATGTAGTGTATATCCGTCTCGTCTCTTTCGCTATCGCTCTAACTCTAGTCAAGTCTAGTCTATCACTGTTGCATGTCTGTGTCTCTCCCTGTCAGTCTATCTCAGTTAGTTTGTATATCTCTCTCCCTGTCGCTCTAACGCAGTGTCTGACTCCCCCTGAACTCTTTATCTTCGAGTGTCTGCCTTGCTATCTGGGTCTGTTACTGTTTACTGACTTTACTCTTAAGTTCATACAGTTACAGCTACTGCTAGAGGAAAAAAAAACTAATATTGGGCCAAAATTGTAAGAAGCACATCATAAACTCAGAAAGTATGATTTTAAATCTGATTTTCAGGTTAAATTCTAAATAATATATTTTTTTTAATGATAGTTATAGGCATGATCCATATTCTTATATTAATAGTTTAAACAAAAATAATTTGCCTAAGGCAGGGGTCATTCGTAAATTACATCACGTTAAAAATAACCTTTTTAGACACCCCCTCCCCTTGTCACGAAATGTCACAAATTCTTCCCCCCCCCCCTTGTCACATCACCTAAAAAAATTCAAAACATACATAAAATTTTCATAACTAAACTAAGATATTATTTTATTCTTCAACATTTTTCCATAATGCAGCAGTTCTAAACCTGTGGGTGGCGACCCCTTTATGGGTCGAATGACTCTTTTAAAGGTGTCACATAAGACAATCGGCAAATGCATATCCTCTACAGTTATGAAGTACTAACAAAAACAATTTTATGGTTGAGGGTCGCCACAACATGAGGAACTGCATTCAAGGGTCGCGGCATTAAGAAGGTTGAGAACCACTGCTATAATGATAAGATGCAGTATTACTAGAAAACCGAGTTTCATGGTACCATACTATAATACCTGAGGCAAAGTTGACCTCAAATTAATGTTTTAAAAATCAATTAAATTGTGATTTTTTTTTACGAATTAGAAACTTTTAGAGATGAAAAAAAGTGACGTCACAATTTTTGACCCCCCCCCCCTTTCCCCTTCCCAAAATGTGTCGCATATTCTCAACACACCCCCTCTAAGCGTGACGTAATTTGCCAGTGACCCCTTAATGTGAAAATTTACTTATAAAATAGTTTTAAATAGATATTTAGCAATGATCAAACCTTGATAAATTACTACAAGGGAAAAAACGGCAGAGTCCATTTTGACCCCACTCTCTACTATAAAGAAATAAATCATGTTACATTCAAGTTTGAATTAATTTATCTACTTAATAACTCAGGGAAATGGACACTCTTGTGAAATGCATTTTAAAAATTACATTTTCTTTACACATTTTTAATGTGCATGGTTTTGAACTTTAAAAATCGAATATCTCAAAACTACAAAAATGTGACTCTGCCGTTTTTTCCCTTGTGGTCTTCAAATGTAAACATTTCGGCCAAAGTTTCATCAGTGCACACAAAAAAAAAAAACCCAACAACATAACAACATCCACATCTATATAAGTATGGATGAAAATAGAAATCCATTTGCCTCTCATTAAATTTGATTCACAAAGTGAGCATCGGGAATTCAAGATTTTAATACAAGCCCTTTATGAGATTGTTATTATTTAGTATTGACACTTGACGAGATCGCTATAACTGCTGGAGCTCTATGACATATTTATAAATATTGTCACTCCTTGAGGTGGTTATAAATATTGACACTTTATGAGAGGGTTATAACAATTAAGACTCTTTGAGACCGTCAAAATATTACCTCAATATGCTGTGGCGGTAACATTATGTCTATTAGTTGTAAAATTAGCATGATTGTAAAATTGGCCTTTCTTTAGAAGACTGCTTTGTTGCTGGAAGTGCTTAACCGCCATTCTCTCTGCAGGACATGCTCAATGTGACGGTGTGGCTGACGTCATCTTTGTCCTGGGTGCGTCCCCTTCGCTTGGCAAGGTGTTCTTCCAGCAACAGAAAAATTTCATCTCTGATGTCTCTCGGTCATTTCCTGTCGATGAAAGCAAGTTCCGCGTTGGCGCCATTAAGTATACCAACAAGGGCGTGGCGGTCTTTTATTTAAGACTTTACAAAAAGAACCTCCCTCTTGCTCGGGTATGACTAACAATCTATCTATATATCTATCTATCTATCTATCTATCTATCTATCTATCTATCTATCTATCTATCTATCTATCTATCTATCTATCTATCTATCTATCTATCTATCTATCTATCTATCTATCTATCTATCTAT
>CAXITT010000557.1:397274-427874 GCA_964033795.1 Lymnaea stagnalis
TAAAAAAAAAAAAAAAAAAATTACTTCCAAATTAATTTAATTTTTTTTTTTTTGTTCGCTTCTCGGCGTTTCAGCGGTTAAAAAGCATAGTTCTGTTGCCCAAGACACCTAGAATTTTACCAGCCCAAGGACTCAACGTGATCCCCAAGCTCTCGATGTTTGGGCCGAAAAAAGGCGGCCGAGTGTACGCCCCTAGGATCGTGATCTTATTACTGGACGGGAGGGCCGAAAACCTACCAGCTAGTAAGTGGACAAAGCAAACCAGCTGGGCATTTGCCCATCCCCCGTTCTTTATTTATCCCATAGAAACATCCTTTGGTTGACACTAACCACGTTACACTCTTAAGCTGAGAAATAGACACAGAGACACTTATGTTGAGATTTACCTGACGGACACACTCCGTTGAGAATAATACGATTAGAGAGGACACTCGTTGGTTGCATAGAAGCACATCTTCTTGACGTCTTGCACACAAATATGCCTGTCCATGGACAAAAACACGAAATGAAGATTGTAAATCGTGATCTGAATTTTCCAGGTATTGCAAACATCCTCAAAGAGATATTATTTGGTTGGCATATGACACCAAGGTTTCCAGGTGCCAGTAAGCTCAATATTTAAAAAAAAAATTCCAACCAAAATTGAGTTAAAAGTATTCCTCGCATTTGTTATTATTCAAACTATTTATATTTTCTTGTGGAAACTATCTATCCATTTCGACTTGTACAAGGCAGATAAAAATATTGTTCTTTTCATATCTACAATGGTAAGAACCACTAATTCACTGCTTGCTTGAGATAGATGTTCATTTGTGTATTCTCAATTTAATTATTATGATTTAACAAAATGATTAGATTCTATTTTATGTTTGATATTTCAACCTTTGCTTCAGCACAAAGACAACATGTTTAGTTATAAGTCATTTGGTGTTTTATTTCTGGAAAATCTTACGTCCAAAAATCTCATTTTCTAGATCAGCGGTTCTTAATTTTTGGGCCGTGACCCCCCTTTAGGGGTCGAACATCCCTTACACAGGAGTCACCTATGACCATCGGAAAACACACATTTATGAAGAAGCAACGATACATATTTTATGGTAGGGGGCCACAATTACAGTAGGAACTGTAAGAAAAGTTAGCGGAATTAGGGAGGTTGAGAACCACTGGTCTCTTCAGTGTACATTTTTGGCGTTAACTCTTAATTTTGAATTGCTAACCCAATATAAACTTATTCTCATATGTGTACAATCTCTATAAGCCGTGATTGCGGCCAGTGCCTTGAAGAAGAGCGGCACCAAAGTTTTGGTTGTGGGCATTGGAGCGGTACCACTGGTAACCCTACAGAGAATCGCAAGCACTGACAAGGACTACTTTGTGGCCAAATCCTACGATGATCTCGAAAATCTCAAAGCCAAACTGACTCAAAGGACATGTAGAAGTAAGTAACCCGTACTCGTGTTGCAACACATTATACCATTAAGTTCCAAGGTGATCAAACGTAAGCGACACTTAAATTAGGGACTCGATTACCGGCATAACCTTTAGCGAAGTTCAAACAATTGGTTGTGAGATTTACACATTATATCCCTTAGTACGTTGACAAAGATGTATTAGGGCTGATGTACACATGAGAAAAATGTATGTGGAATGTTCGAAATTCAATAATTTTTTTCTCTGTTTTGCTCAACACATTTCTAAAACAAGAAATTCGACAAGAAGCGACTAATTGCATAGTTTCATAACAGAGATCTGTAACCAGTGTGCCTCAGCGCAGGCGTAAGAAAGGGACGACAATCCATTGATCCCTATGAAACGCAGGGCTTTGGCCTGACATACCACTTCCATCCAACCATTCCTATGGCGCTAAAGGCCATGTATTACTTATGCCTACTTCACCGATTCCTTGCACTCAGACTTGCCACACATCCCTGTTGCGCTAAAGCCCGTGTAGGGCTTTGGCCTTTCCCACCACTTACTTTCGCTCAGACCTAATTCATTCTTTCCCATGCTTGGATTCCCAGCTGCTGTAGATCTTTTTCACATCATCCATCCATCTAGTCCTAGGTCTGTCTTTGGGCCATTTTCCTCTGAGGGATCCTGATATAGCCTATACAAAAGGATGATTAGCTTAAGACCTATAAGTGAAACTTGTGCAATCAATTTTCATATAATACGTTCATGTCAAATTTTGGTGAGTCGTGTAGTCCCACATAAACCGATTCAGTATTATGCCATAAGACCATTCGCGCTAACTTCACCCAACATGATGCTGAGCGATTATTTAAAAAATAAAACAAAGCTAAAACATATTCAAGAAGTAAACTGTCCATCACAGTTACGGACGCTTGTTACAACGAGACAAAATTATATTTGAGATCTTTATAAATCATTTAGATTTAAAACCTTATACTGAATGCCATCGGATTTTTCTTCTTGATTTCAATCACACAATTTCCAATTCAACACACATTCTGCTACCATTGCCCAAGACATACACGAATTACATGTCAACAAATGCTATCTCCTCTTGTCTTCCTGTGTTTGAATGACTGATAGCCAACTCTTGAGTTACTCTATCTGAAAGCGAGCCAAGTATTTTTTGGGACGGCTTTTTACTTGTGTAATGTCGGGCCCTTCAAAGAAGTTGCCTCGGTGAGTTTCGGGTGAGACAGATTCTTAAGAGATTTTCCCTTTAATATTTATTAATTAATACAAACTCTCTATTCATTTTTCAGTTCCAAAGGAATATGCCGGTAAGTTTTGATTAGCGTTAAAGATATTAAATGTATATCTAATGAGATGCTAACTTTTCTAATTGTTTGGCAAGCTCCAAATAATGGAATCATATGGTTCTGTCTAGTTATTCTGTTTATCTGTCAAATTGATGGTTTATACCTTATTATTTTATTTTTGTGTCTTAGTCTGATTGATTGTTTAACTCTGAATAATTTAAATTTTAGTTCAGTATGATTAGTTTTTTGTGTGTAACAATAAATTTGATTGTTAAGCTCTAATTAATTTTTTTTTCTGGCAGCCTAATTGACTTTTTAGTGTTGTCTAATTAATTGTTTAGTTAATATCATTTTTTTATTGCTAATTAATTGTTTATAATATATAACTAAGTATTTAATGCAAAACAATATTTTCATTAAATCCATTATATCTTATTGTTTAGAGATAATCAATCCATTATTTTTTCGTCCATTCTGAATATAATTGGTGTCAACTAGTGTACTGTAATACTGTGTACCAAAATTATTCCTAACTTAATATTATTTTATTTTATTTATTTACAGAATCGTCCGGAGGTAAGAGATTGAGCATTATTTTTTTAAACATTATGAAATTGCCGGGTAGCTGGTTAGTTGCAATGTTACCAGAATAAGAGGTCGTGGGTACTTTTTTTTTTTAAATGTCCAATTCAGCATGAAATTTAGAGTGATTTGGTTAGTGGGAATGCCTTTAAAATTACTTGGTCTTTGTTTTTTTTCGTGTTCATATGATACGATTGTCACAACTGGTTACTTTATGAACGTCTGCCATTTAAAATTATTGGCGCATTTAAAAAAAAAAAATAATAATAAAAATTCCATCCTTTAGAAAAGTGTAACGCATTGGTTGACGTTGTGTTTGCACTGGACACTTCCGGCAGCATAACTCCAGAGAACTTCAGAAAGGAGCTGAGCTTCGCGGACAACATCGTCAAGTCTTTTGAGGTCGGCGCCAACTCGGCCAGGTTTAGCGCCTTACTCTTTAGCACCAGTGTGAAGCTGCTGTTCAACTTGAAAACATACACGAGCCAAGCTGGCGTGACACAGGTTTGTGCTGATTGAGTTTTAACTAACTCAAATATTTTGTTAATGATAATGGATCTTACTCAAATACTTTGGTATTGATTGACCTACTTCAAATCGGATGTCATTTAAAAAAAAAAAAAAAAAAAAAGTGCATGGCTAGTAAATTTCGGATCGTCTATGCTTTCTGTACCAAAAATGTCTGCTTGAATAACTCATGGTTTGCTGTGCTTTTCTGTCTTGCTTTTTATTCAAAAGATAATTGACTGCCGAATGCCATTGCCTCATCACTTGTCCCGGTACACGAGGCAAGGCATGGCATTTGATAATAAGTCACTTAAAAAACTGAGATCAAAACCACTTTTAAGGAAAAAATTTATTTAAAAAAAAATAAAAAATAAAAATTTTGAGTCCCTTGAAAAATTTTTTTTTATTTTTTAAAAAAGCTTTAAAAAGCTCCACATTTTTACCCATTCAACTTGTTAGGACATACTCCGTGTACTGACTAGATACAACACTATGTTACTTAGTTAGCATTCAGCTGTTACAGTTAGGGTTTAGATGGAGGGTAAAAACGACCCTGGAGCTGTGAAATTTCTTTCCTTTTGTCTTTATCGTTCCATTTCTGCCTTAGAGCTCTCAAAGTCAAGGTCAACATCCGGCCCAGAGTTTTTTCAAATGAGTCTACAATGCCCTACGGTAGTGGTGGGCAAATTCATTAGTCAAAGAGACAAAAGGCAGCAGTTGGACATTGAAAACTTATTTAGAGCCAAATTTCTTTTCAATAACCTGTCAAGCACCATGTTTTTCGGAGTCCAAACCGAAATCCGCACGCAGGTCGCTAAAGAACCGCATGGGGCTCCCATGCTGCAATTTGCCGACCTATGGGGTTGAATGAACATTATGAATGAACACTATTTTTGACTTTCAAGTACATCTGATCTACGAAAAGAGCTGAATAGTGATATCAGTGAGAGGAGGTCTATATATATATATATATATAATTATATATATTTATAAATATAAAATCATAACATTGACACATTGATTTATTCAATTTCCACAAAAAAACATTAAAACAACAAAAAAGCTCATCACACAAGACATTCTACACTGTTTGACCGTTTAATTGACCAGGCCCTGCAAGCTGCTCCGTACCTAGCAGGAGGTACTGCCACGGCCAAGGCCTTGAATTTCATTCGGGTACGTCAACTGTTTAGTGTTGCAAATGGTGGACGTCCCAACGCTAAAGATGTCGTCATTGTTGTGACTGACGGCAAATCAAATAACATGCGGGCAAGTAAGTACACTTAATTGGCATGCGGGCAAGTAAGTACATCTGAGTAACAGTAAATGTAATTATAGAGTAGGATTTAAAATATGGTGATAGATAGTAGGAATAAATGTGGTGATAGATATAATTAATATAATAAGGATACAATATGGGCGTTTACTATTTTAAGATAAGTTTAGATTCTTTATTCATCCAATTAAATTGAAATGTTTTTGGATTACATTGTACGTATTCATTTTCAGAACGTAAATAAATATTTTTAACCATGTCAAAATTTTAACATTATAAAAATTTAAACACAAGACATCTCTCTAGCGTGGAAATCAGCCGTCAGTGAACTCCTTTAGAGACCATTATGTCTTAATTAGCGATTATTTAGATTTGATAATAGCTTGGGAAATTTGTATTCTGTTGTGTCTCAACTTTAAGAGCAAGTATTAGCCATGATTGAGTTGTTCTTACGTATCAGTGATGAAGTTGATGGGGACGAATCATGCAAAATTGTGTTTTAGGTTTCAAACAGCATTTTTTCTTGAGCAAAGCACTCGCATATTGAAAAACAATAATTTTAAGGTTAAATAAATTTATTTGAAATTTAAACAACCTAAATGTATATCAAACTTTTTAGAATGATGCGAGCAGGGCAATGTTCACTCTGCTATATATAACTTCAACCAAGTGTAGGCTAGAATCTTGTCTAACATAACACAAACGGATAGTTGTATTTGATATGATGTCGTGTCAATGAACAATAATTAAAGTGTCATCCTAAGAAACATTATCACGCAGCTTTCTTTCCCTCACAGCCGTGAACATGGCCGACCGACTGAAAGCCACTGGTGTTAAGATAGTGGCAGTGGGTATTGGACAGGCCAACCTACAGGAGCTCCGGTTCATGGCATCTTCAGCTGATTTGGTGTTCACAGCTAAAGATTTTGACGACCTTGCTGTTATAAATCGTGCCGTGTTAAGAGGGGCATGTGAAGGTGAGTGGAAGGTCAGGTCAAGATGAGTGTAGAGAGGGGCGTGTGAAGGTGAGTGGAAGGGCAGGTCAAGATGAGTGTAGAGAGGGGCTTGTGAAGGTGAGTGGAAGAGCAGGTCAAGATAAGTGTTGAGAGGGGAATGTGATGGTGAGTGGAAGGGCATGTGACGGTGAATGTTAAGAGGGAATGTGACGGTTATTATTAAGAAGGGCATGTGACTGTGAGTGTTAAAAGGGGCATGTGTCGTGAATATTAAGAGGGGCATGGGACGGTTAGAGTTCAGAAAGGGATACGACGATGAATGTTAGGAAAAGTATGTGAAGATGGATGTAAAAACGGGCACGCCAAAGACAATTTTAATAGTGGCATGTGAAGGTGAGTGGAAGGTATGAGACTGTTATTGTTAAAAGGTGTATGTTACACAGTGAGTGTTAAGAGGGGCATGCTACATATTGAGTGTTTAGAGGGGCATGTTACAGGGAGTGGAATTAGGATAACGCATGTTTACAGCAAAATTCATCTCAAAAAGTAATAAGTTAAGAAATATCAACACCATAAATACCTAAGTTTGCTTTATATTACAAACGTCAACAAGCCAAATCAAAAGTGAACAAAAAGAGCTGAACTTCTTTTGTTACGAATATTTTACAAAATTATTTGCATCGTAATTTTTTTTTAAAAAACGGTTCTTAAACCTAAACCAATGTGTCTAAACCAATGTGTCTAAACCAATGTGTCTAAACCAATGTGTCTAAACCAATGTGTCTAAACCAATGTGTCTAAACCAATGTGTCTAAACCAATGTGTCTAAACCAATGTGTCTAAACCAATGTGTCTAAACCAATGTCTCTAAACCAATGTGTCTAAACCAATGTGTCTGTAGCATCGGGCTAGCTATAGTTTTCCATTTCTGTACCTAAGCCAACTCATAAGATTTACAATGTTAATCCTTAGTTTTGTTCAATGCCCTTCCAAAAGAATTTTAAGGATCTTCCAAGCTGTCCTCTCCTTTCACCGGCCTGTAGGGTAGAGAGCCTTCTATCCGAAAACTGTTCAGCTACATTTATGATGTGTCACCAAATATAATCATTGCAACGGAAATAAAATTTAAAAAAACAAAACACTGTAGATTTGTGAAGCAAACAACCGGCTAAATAATGAATCTCAAAATGTTTGTATTTATACTTAACAGTAAAGTTGCGGTATAAAAGAAAATTGTGCGTACATTTTAAAAAAAGTTTAATTCCAAAGGAAAATCTTTTTTTTTTTTTAAATAATTAAATCGACATTTTTTTAGTAATGGTATCAGAAAATTTTAAGAAAGTATTTATACTTTGTTAATTTGTAATTTCTTGTAAATTTCAGCTTCACAGCCAGGTAATTATGTCCTTGAAGTAAGATCTTAATTATGTAAAAGAACTAAGGTCTTAATTACGTCAAAGAAGTAAGGTCTTAATTATGTACAAGAAGTAAGTTCTTAACTATGTACAATAAGTAAGGTCTTAATTATGTCCGAGAAATAAGTTCTTGATTATGTACAAGAATAAGTTATTAATTATGTAAAATAAGTAAGGTCTACTTATGTCCAAAAAGTAAGGTCTTAATTGTGTAGAAAAAGTAAGGTCATAATTATGTACTAGAAGTAAGGTCATACTTATGTCAAAGAAGTAATTTGTTAATAACGCCAAAGAATTAAGATCGTAATTATGGACGAGAAGTAAATTCTTAATTATGTACAAGAAATAAGGTCTTAATTATGTAGACGAAACATGGTCTTAATTATGTACCAGAAGTAAGGTCTTAATTACGTACAAGAAGTAAGGTCTTCATTACGTACAAGAAGTAAGGTCTTCATTACGTACAAGAAATAAGGTCTTAATTACGTACAAAGAGTAAGGTCTTCATTACGTACAAGAAGTAAGGTCTTCATTACGTATAAGACGTAAGGTCTTCATTACGTACAAGAAGTAAGGGTTTAATTACGTACAAGAAGTAAGGTCTTCATTACATACAAGAAGTAAGGTCTTAATTGCGTACAAGAAGTAAGGTCTTCATTACGTACAAGAAGTAAGGTCTTAATTATGTACAAGAAGTGAGGGTTTAATGAAGTCCTAGAAGCAAGGTCTTCAAAAGAAATCATGTTGTCACTAAAGGGAACATTCCTTGCCAAAGATGTTTGAGCTGACATGTGTTGGTTTCCGTAACTTGATTCTGTCCAAAAAAGGAATAGCAAAGACGCCGTCATTGTAACCATTCGAATACTATTTTATTTTATCTCAGATTTGTAAATTAATCTGAGATGGGCGGATAGTAACATGTGCTTAATTTTAAATGCGTAGATTAAGGCTAAACATTGTGTGTGTGGGGGGTGGGGGATGTAGAAAACAAAACCAGAGCGGGGATAAAGGCGTTATCTTAAGTAAGCTTGACATGTGGGAGGGTGGGGAAGGGAGAGAGGGGAGGGGAGGGGCTTATCAATTTTCGTGTTCCAATTTTAAACGTAGCTTCTTTGAAATGACAAACGTTGATACGCAACTGATCATCGGAAAAAAAATAATTTCTTTAACTGCTGAAGTCTTGTGAAAAAAGTCTTGTGAATTCAATTTTAAATGGTCAATCTTGTAAGAGAATGTTTTATAATAAACATTTAAAAACTTGATAATTTGAAATATGAAAGATATGCCCTAAATAAATTTTGTCATCCATATTTTATTTTTTCATCTTAGGAGAAAATGAACAACCTGGTGAGTGAAAATAACATTAAATTTTTTTTAAAATAAATAATTGATTTATGACCTTTTCATCCTCCACTCAATAGTTTCATTAGAAATAGACTTTTGATTTGTCATGATCAAATGAAGGATGAAGACGCTTATTAATTGTTAGTTTCTATGCAACTTATATTACTGCAAATATTTTTATGAAAAAAAAAATATTTTCAACATAACGTCCACGAGAAGGTCAACGTTAATACGTATATGATTATTGGAAAAGTAATTTATTAAGATTTGTAAAACAAAAAATTAAAAAATAGGAAGTTTTAATTCCACTTCTTCTCAAAGGAATCTCGAAACATATTTATTTTAAAACTTAATTTTTGTTTAAGTATTCATAATTGATATTGATATTATATTTCGTATACTCTCACAAAACTCACCAGTTAATCCCTCCCATACATGTAATACTTTTTTTTTCAGTTGTCCATCTAGCAAACCTTACTTGATTATACTAATAGTATAATTTTTTGGGGTATGGGCACATTCCCTTTTCAGATTTTGCCCCATGCGCACCTTTTCTATGCACAACCGTGCGCACTTTTCCTACGCACGCCATGTGCGCACCTTCATTAGGCACGGTCCTTGCCTTGTCTCAAGCTGTAATCCAAATCACTGTTCAATAACATTCATGCTGTTGTCAGCTGCTGATTAACCTCTTATAACAGGTCAAAATCATATCAATATTATTTGCTTGCACACATATTTACATTAATTTCTAGTCTATGGAGAAATTTCCTTGTGCCAGATCTAGAAATGCCAAGGTCGACGCCATCTTTAGGAAAATCACTCCATATTCTGTCATTTTCGAAATTATTTTTAAGGGTTTTCCAACACCTTGTTTTTTTCTATATCCATGCAGATTTTTTTTAGTTAAGCAAGCGCTCATATTTTGCCAGTTAGAAAGCTGCGGGCAGTGTTTTTGTGAGGAAAAATTTTAAAAAAATTACTTTTCAGTTTTCCAAGTTGAGCCAAATTTAAACAATTTAATACTCTTTATTAGAACATGCTTATAAGCGGACTATGAATTTCCCAAACACCTCTGTCCGGAAGTAAGCAATTCGAATGATGCGTTTCTGTATTTTCGAGTCCATAAAAAAAAAAAAAAGAAGATGGATAGTCCCCATTTGATCTGTTATCTAATATCCTGCAGAATCACATCTTCTAAGCTCTATTTTCATTTCTGTGTTCTAAATCTCATTTTAAAAATAAAGGATGATCAGCTGTGACGTAATTTTAAGCATATTTGAGACCCTAAGTTCACGGTGTTGGCTGGAATCTGCGTTATGTTATTCATGGTGTCAATACATACATCGGTGTAAGACTGCACACTGTGTGCGGGTAACTCACAGTGACGATAGTTATATGAATTGTTATATCATTCGCTACGTCCACTTCTTCTCAATGCAATTTCAAGTCCAGTTTTACACACACTGTTGGGCCTACTTTATTCACATGAAACATAATAATTTGTAATAATAAGATAAGTCTTTTCATGTTACAATTTTCAACATAACGTCTGTGAGAAGGTCAGTGTTGAAAAGTAAATGATCGTTGGAAATGTTTTTAAATATTCGCTAAAGTTTTGTAAACAATTTAAGAAGACTGTCGTTAATGGATTAATTAAATTAAATTTTCAATGATCAATCCTTTTGAAGAAAGGCCTTCTATAAACATTTTTTTTTTAAAAACAAGTTATAGAATTATATTCAATTTATAAATAGATTTATTGTTCATCTGAATATTTTTTATTTTTTTATTAGTTGATTAAACAATTATTTTTTAAATAATTAAATTTTTTATTCATACTCTCTTTTTTTCTATCGGACTAAGATGGACAAAATGGTGAGTGATAATTAAATTAAACAACATTAAAATAAATACTTTATGCCTCGCGTTTTCTCCTTAACTTAATCATTTCATTTGAAAAGGAAACTTTTGATTAACAATGGAGTAAATGAAAAATTAAGGTCCCCAATAAACTGTTCATAAGAATTTTCATGTAATTCACTTTAGTGCAGTTATATACGTAAAAGAAAATTCATCTATTTTTTTTAAACGTATAACTTAAATTAAACACAATTTTTTGTGTTGATATTTTGTTTCATATATCCCATTGAACCCACCAGTCAATCTCTTTCAATAATCTACTATATAAATTTAGTTGATCATCTAGCAAACTTAACGTGACTACACTTGTATTAGACTCTAATTTTTGTACTATGCAAATTTAACAAAGCTTTTGTTGCAAATGTTAACATCCATAAATTAAAATAAACTAATATTTGATGGTTCATTTGTCGGAGGATAAACACCGTCTCAACTGACAATTTAGTATCATTGTGTTTGCACGCGTGCATTGAGACTTTGGTGGTGTGGCTTCTGATATATTTGCATCACCGTATGCGATTCATGAGACCGTTCCTAGAGTTGCAGTATTGACTGGACATTTTGCAGGGCAACCATGACTGCTTGTATACTTTGGTCTCTACTATTGTAATTAATTCAGAAAAATGAAACTAAATATTATTGTGACATTGAACAATCAACATGCAATTATGTGCTTTCTTATTCAATGAAGATTTAAAATAGAGGTAATATGTTACATATAAAACTTTCGCAAACTGAGAATTTCAATTTCTACTTAAAAATCTTAAACTGTTTCATTAACATCTTTATATTCTCTTTTTTTTTTCAGAAGTGAAACCTACAGTCCGTAAGTTTTTTTTATTTTTATTTCAGGCATATAATTAAACTGTAATTAGAGTTGATTAATAATTCATTTTAAAGTCTTGCATTGCCCAAATTAAATATTTCATAAGTTTTATATTAACATCAATTGAGAATGTTTTACTATAAATTAGAAATCAGCTTTCTCGACATGTTTATTAATAACATTTATATTTGCCATTTTTCCTACATACCTCTCTTCGTTACACCAGAACGTAAGGACTTCTCATTTTATTTTAGAATTATTTGCTTAAAATGTGTTCTCTCCGGGACGAAAAAATGAATTTTTGAGATTATTACTGAGCGGACTAGGCATGGGCGCCCGCAGAAAACTTTCTAGGGGGGGGGGGGGGGTGGGCAAACAAATCGATTAACTTTCCAGGCAAAAAAAGAGATTATTACTGAGCGGACTAGGCATGGGCGCCCGCAGAAAACTTTCTAGGGGGGGGGGGGGGGTTGGGCAAACAAATCGATTAACTTTCCAGGCAAAAAATTGTTAGTAATGTTTTAATATAGTTTTAATTTACTGTAGCGTATTTGTATGGCAGATGAACGGACAGGACATCAGCTTAGTTACTTTCTCTTTATTTTCTCTTTACTTTAATAAATTTTTTGTCTATTTTTGTCTAAAAAATTTTTATCCAATCAATCAAGGGGGGGAGGGGCAAGTGCCCCACCTTGCCCCTACCTGCGGGCGCCCATGGGAGTAGGTGAACTAAAAATTGGTCTCTCTTTGCTACTTGTTGAGATTACAAATACAATAATAATCGTTGTCAAATTATTTAAAAGAGATTAATTTTTACCTTTTTTTTTTCCAGCCAGTTCTGATGAGATCGATTGTAAGTAAAAATTGCACTTAAAAAATACTTCATAAAATTATAATACTTGTTTACGATAACCTCTTGTTAACATAATAATTTTGGTAAAAAATGTAACTTGATTTTTTACTGTGAATAAATATATTTTTCTTATCTTTCGCGTTCCAGATGAGGATGAAGATAATGGCGTTACTGGTAACAAAACTCATATATATATATATATATATATATTTTAAAATAATAAAATCAAATTTTTATTGTTAGCCAAGCATGGGAGAAAAAATGTTAAACTAAATATTTGAATGTTTGTTGAAACATAGGTTAATTTGGGTATTCTTCACTGCAGGTCTATATCTATATTTGTACTATATATATAATTCATTTTAAAAATACTTCTATGTTATCTTAATTTGAGCGGTATTTAATTAATTATCTCATTAATCATAAGAAATTTGAAAAATAAACCAATGTTTCCACAATCTTTGTTTCAGCCAAACCTCCACCAGCCACCAGTGAGTTGGATGTTTTGTTATGTTTTTTTTCCTATTAAACTCTTATATTATGTTAGATCTCGGGGGTCATATCCTTTGACCATGGACGGGTAAAAGCTGGGAGACCAAAATGGCGGCGGTCCGGGTCTTCAGCTTTAGAGGGGAGCCAAAATTATATTTTATCACTATATATATATATATCTATATATAGGCTATCCCATAGCAGAAATGTGGGCGTAAACCGGAAGTAAGAAATTAAGAAAATAGAATGAAGCATTTCTGAATTTCACGTTCTAAAAATAAATAGAAAGAAAACAGGTGGATACTAATATTTTGGTCTGTTTTTTTTTTTAAATAACATGCAGAAATGCATCTTCTAAGCCTTATTTTCATTTCTGTGTTGGACAAATCATGTTAAAATAAAGATGATCCGTTTTGTCATAATTGTAAACATATTTTAACCCGAAGTTTACGGTGTTGGCTGGTATCTGCCTTATGTCAAACATAATATAGTTTCTTAACATATATGTATATTTACAAACATCTTTCAATGGAATCAAGTAACCCTTATAAGTTGATATTTCTGTTTCAGCCAAGGCTCCACCCCCTACTCGTAAGTCTATGCATAAATCATTTTTGGGTTGTTGTTTTTGTAATTAGCTGTTAGAGAAAGATTCTTCAAGTACAGATCATTCTATTTTAAACAACTTGTTCACACGGTCACAACTCTATAGCCATCATATTTCATACAGCATTTAAACAAAACTCGTTTACTTAGTCACATTTTTATAGGCCTCACTTAGTATATAACGTATTGTATCAACATTCACAAGCTACAAGAACAGACAAAAAAAAGGACAAGCCAGATGGGAAGTGCATGTCGCGGGAATGCCAGACAGCAGACTTCTTTAACGACTTATATTCGGTGAACTCTTCAGTGGGAGGGCAGAAGAAAAAACTCTTCAAGGACTGTCTAAATCTTCACTTAAATCCGTGGGCACTGACATTGATTCGTGGGAGACACTTGCCATGGACCGTGCAAGCTGGCGTGGTGGACTCACTGTCGGAGCACACAAGCTGGCGTGGAGGACTCACTGTCGGAGCACACAAGTTGGCGTGGCGGACTCATTGTCGGAGCACACAAGCTGGCGTGGCGGACTCACTGTCGGAGCACACAAGCTGGCGTGGCGGACTCACTGTCAGAGCACAATCCTAAGAATATTAGGACCTTTTAAAGGACCCAAAACAACGTGATTCCTACGTGCAGGAAAGCTTTCCAGGCACATATAGACTGCCAGGAAACTTGAGTACTCATCGTGTAATAGAGAATCGGTCATCTTCGCATGAGAAAGGACGAAAAACAAAAAAATATGTTACATTTTATTTAAACTCGTTCACAAAATGACAAGTCTGTAGGCCTTATATCTGACGTCAAATAGGATTTCTTCAACTGCTTCATTTCTATCAAACATCATCTCGAATTTACTTGAAAATGATAATCGAAGATTTCTGGACAAAATTATGAATCTGTTCTACAATGATGAGGTGGGACGTGAATGTTGATATCTGGCTGATTTTCGTAAAGGTGTTAGAAATTGGGCTACGATAATAGTTGAAAAAAATATGAGAATGTTCATGTTGCATGATGACACATTTCGTTATGGCGATGCTGTGAATTAGATCGGGGGTCGGGATTATTTGGTATTGTGCAGGTGTTGACCGTGAGAGGTTTTGTGCGCGTGTGTTTGGTGTTGAGAGTGTATGTGCAGATTTTGTCCATGTGCTTGGTTATTTTGGACGTATTTGAGTATGGGAAATTGCGTTGTGATTGTGTTTTGGTTTTGGATGGCAGTGATGGAGTGATCATGCAAAGGAGTGTTAGAATTTCGCAGCGGTTTGTTTAATAAACAGACATTTGACACGAATCTAGTGGTTTGTTAAGTAATTGAATTCCCCCATAGGACAACGAGGCTATTGAACTGTGGTAATATCGAGATCGTAACACTGGAGTTGGTGATTTATATTGTGATTGGAACCCCCCTGGACAACGGGGCGTCCACTGCCCTCAGTAAACGAACCTTCTGCAGGAGTTGTTCATGTCTAAGGCATGAAGATACTAACAGGTGGAAGTTATTAACGTTGGAAAAACCCTAACAGACGTGTTTTTGGTTTGGTATTTTGATGTATCAACTCTGCTGGAATGACCGGTAATTAACATGTTAACTCTTCTCGACGGAGGCATTTTTCTTGGAGCTAAATTCATCGCCAAGTCTGTGAGATGTAAAGACTTCACATTAGGACGCGTTGCAATATGCAAGCCTCACATTCACCAACTTTTCAATACATTTTTTCATTCCTCTTTTATGATGCTAAGTATCCATGATGTCATTGAATGCTCTTGTTGGTTTTTTTTTTTCCTTAGCGACTCCAAAACCTTGTCCCGCCCTGGCGGACATCGTGTTTGTTATAGACTCATCCGGCAGCTTAGGTCCGGACAACTATAACAAAGAAAAGAAGTTTACCATCGACATCGCCAAACGTTTCCCCATCGGTCCAACCGGCGCTCGCTTCGGTTGCGTCATCTTCAGTTCAACGGCTGAGAGCATGTTTGACCTGTCCGACGACCTGGACCGGGCATCTCTTGAGGAGGTACATTTTACATTCCTGGACGGACGTGATTCTAATCGCAGCGTGTTGCGTTCAGTGTTATTTTACTTGAGCAAGTACACTAGGTTGGCTTGCACGCTTTTCTCTCCAGGGTAAACCAACCCAGTTACAGAACGTACCACAATTATTTTACATGGTCTGGATAAGCTGATAAGCCCCTATCATTTGTTGTTTTACAAGACTCCACGATAATCTTAGCGTATTTAAAAAAAAAAAATCTCTATCTAGCACAGTGGAATATCAATCTATCTTACGACACAGTTATGTTTTCTAATCATATGCATCAAAGAGATATATTAATTGATTCCTTAAAGTAATATTCCTTAGTTTTGTTTCCATCCGCTCTAAGCTTTTATAGTTACCATGCGTTGATAACCATGATTTCGTAATGATCAACCAGGCCCTGGAAGCTCTGCCCTTCTTGAACGCAACCACACACACTTACAAAGCCTTCGATCTCGTGTCGGAGGAAGGCATGTTTGCTGAGGACAACGGTGGCAGGAACAAGGCTGCAAAAATAATCATCTTTTTGACGGATGGGTTGTCCGACAACACAGCCAAAAGTACGTTGAAATTAGATAGCTCTATAAACAGCATCACATGACTTTTCCATTCGTTTAAATTTTTATGTTGTATTGTCATAAAGAAATTATTTTTTGCACTCATTTCTAAATCGTTATCCATTAATGTATCAGTCCATAACACATCCATGTATCAGACCACAATATATCCATATATTCCAGTCCATAATGCATCCATATGTCAGTCCATAATGTATCCATGAATTAATACATATCCAGCCAAGGATAAGACTAATTAAGATTAAATGTATTTGGTGTGAATACATTGCTACCCAACAGCCACTGAAAAAATAATCACTAATAAAGAGTTTAACTAAGGGACTGTATAGGCCTACTTTCACTGAGCAGACAGTAGATTGAATAATTAGGAGGGGTAGGTTGTGACGGACGGGTCACGTCAGTAAAGTCAAAAGTTGTCACAAAAATACGAGATCTATTCGGTTATCTTCCAGCTTTGAAGGTACAAATTTCATACCAAATATTGGAGAAGGAAAAGCTTTATATGCTCCCGTCTTTATTTCATTGACTTAATGTACATGATCGTGACAATCTCTGTGTCTCCTGAACGTGATCGTGACTATATCTGTGTCTCCTGTACGTGATTATGACAATCTCTGTGTCTCCTGCACAGGATCGTAACAATATCTGTGTCTCCTGTGCGTGATGATGACAATATATGTGCCCCCTGAACGTGATTATGACAATATATGTGTCTCCAGAACTTGATCGAGACAGTCCCTGTATCTCCTTTACGTGATTGCAACAATATCTGTGTCTCGTGTACGTGATCATGACAATATACGTGTCTCCTGCACGTGATCATGACAATCTCTATGTCTCATTTTGTGATTATGTCAATCTCTGTGTCTGAAGTACGTGGTCATGACAATCTCTGTATCTCCTGTACGTAATCGTGACAATATCTCTGTGTGTACTCTACGTGATCGTGACAATCTCTGTGTCTTCTATACGTGATGATGATAATCTCTGTGTCTCCTGCTACAGCCGCAGAGGCCGCCCAGGCGCTCAAGGACCAGGGAGTGTCAATCATCTCTGTTGGCATTGGTCAGTACTCACTCGCAGAACTCAAGGCAGTGGCAAGTGATGATAAGAACGTCTTCACAGGGGCTAGTTTTGCGGCCATTGAGAAGATAACACTGGAAGTGGCGGCACGCGCATGTCAAGGTCAGTGACAGAATAAACGAATTTGTAAAGAAAATTATAAATGGATGTTGTCTTTTTTGCGAGAACACTAAACTATTAGGATAAAGACACAGTTACTTATAATCGTACAATTTAATTTTAACAATTTCAACAGCTGAAAACGTATTGTGAGAAGAGAAAATGGAAATAAAGCCATTGGTTGTAGACCTAGTGTTTTTAAAGTCATTTGTTTTAAACTTACAGTTTATAGAGCTATTTAGTTATAGACCTATTGTTTATAGAGGCATTGGTTATAGACATACAGTTTAGTTACAAACCTACTTTATATAGAGCCATTAGTTATAGACCTACTGTTTATAGAGCTATTCAAAATAGACCTATTGTTTAAAGAGATACTGGTTATAGACCCACTTCTTCTATAGCAAATGGTTATGGAGCTAAAGGTGATTGGGGTGTTTTTGAGAAAGCCTTCGGTGAGAATGTTATTGCTTACAGATGTATTTATGATTGAGCTATTGGTAATAGAGCTACTGGTGATGGAGCTTATGGTGATATAACCATAAGGCCCAGGTTATGTAGTTTATCGTGATAGAAATATAAGCTATTATGGTGTAGATTATGGAGATAGAACTTTTGCTTACAGAGCTATTAGTGTTAAAGTGGAGCCGTAGCGTTACCTTTGGCGCCCCATGCCACGTTTAAGCTTGGCGCCCCATGCCACGTTTAAGCTTGGCGCCCCATGCCACGTTTACGCTTGGCGCCCCATGCCACGTTTACGCTTGGCGCCCCATGCCACGTTTACGCTTGGCGCCCCATGCCACGTTTACGCTTGGCGCCCCATGCCATGTTTACGCTTGGCGCCCCCTGAATTCAAAGTAAATATATTATTTTTTTCGACATACAAACTTTGGGCCCCCTTTTATATCTGAAGTCGCCTTCAGTCGCAGAGGTTACAGGGCCCACTCAACAACACGCTGATATAGATATTATTCATGGAATTTTTGTTTTGATAGCATTGCACATATTGTTTTGAGAAGTCCTTGGTCACTGGTTGCGACGTCACTGGTGATAGAGTTGGAGATGTTAAAAGATTTGTGTGATAGTAATATATGTGTCAAATACATGATTGACGGGGTCATTGGTGCCTTTCGTTTGTCAATTGTTAATTATGATATTGACATGTGTTCTTGACCAAAATTTCGTTAATACATAAACAATTCTAAGCTTGTGTTCTTATGTCCAACAGTTCCATCCGAGGGGAGAGTTTACCAGGTACCTGATGACAACGAGGAGTAATAAAAGTATCTCAATGTTCATTTAATGACGTCATTGCACTCACGTTTGAAATAATTAATAAAAGCATTTTAATAAAATGTTCAAAAATGTGCTTTTGTTGATTGATTTATCAAAATACTGAAACGCGTAAAACGTCCTTTCTTCAAAATTCTGTTTCGTTGTCAGTGGTCATATTATGCATGTATAATAGGATTTACACATGGCCTAAGGCACCTTTTTTATGGATCAAACATGACAAATACAGTTGAAGAAATGATCAAATATCCATTATGCACGTTAAATAAAAATTATTTCTTTGCTGATTGAAATAAGTGTAAATTGTTTGTGATCATGTGTTGCAGGTTCAAATGTTGCAGGTTCAAATGTTGCATGTTCAAAGGTTGCATGTACAACTGTTGCAGGTTGAAAGGTTGCAGGTTGAAAGGTTGCAGGTTCAAAAGTTCAGGTTCAAAGGTTGCAGGATGAAATGTTGAAGGTTCAAATGTTGCAGGTTCAAATGTTGCAGGCTCAAATGTTGGAGGCTCAAATGCAGCTTAATTGATAAAAACACGGAGAGTGCAGTCATGCCAACGCAACTGAACCGTTTCAAACTAAGGCAATCATAGACAAAGAAAATTAGAGTAAGTTTCATATTTGAAAAAAATAAGCCGTTATTTACCCTCTAATTTCTAATAGGTCTCTGTAATATCCATACTGACTACAGAACTATTGCACCTTCAGCAAAGGGAGGTTGAAGTACGCTATAAATTCTGACACAGATCAAATGACTAATTATACGTTGTGCTAAAAGTATCAAAGACTTTCTCAGCGATCATACCACTATGGTTTAATATTGATAGAAACGCATCTGTCCTTATTTGTCATTACTTGCACCGCTATGTGTATTCTTGTGTTCAACAAACACACTGGTGATCTCTCATTCGGAAATCGACAATCATTTACGTGGGCTTTAGATACATTAACTGGAGAATTGTAAAAAAAAGCAAACCAAAAACTACCTAATGCATAACATCTGGTAACACTGAGCAATGAGGCTTTTCTTGACCTGTTCACAAATTCCGGCGGCAGCATCGTGGATTTGATCAGCATGGGGGGCCCTTGATTCAGGCGCAATTTTTTGGGCGGGGGAGGGGGGGCTCTAGGTGGTGGTTGTGATGGGGCGTATTTCGCGTGCATGTCGGGTTGGCAGGGTTGTGCTTTGCTTGTGGCGTGTTTGGCCGTATATGGGCTGCCCTTTGTTTTTTTGGGGTCATTGGGTTTCGGGGATTTGGGCATGTTTGTCATTGCCGGCTCTGCTGTGTGCATTCTTGTTTTGGGTGTCTTTGTGGTCTGCTTCGTGGGGTACTTAACAACAACAACCCAATTCCGTTATTTTAAAGCAAGTAGTTCAAATTTAGCTATACCACTGGTCGGGTCGGAAGCGGCAATCCGTGTGGAAAAACCATCCCAAAGTATTATTAATAATTTCTTAGTGTCAAAAGAAATCAATTTTTCTTAAAATATCTTAATCTTTTTTGCTGTATTTTTTAAAATTATTGGTTATATATCTATATATTTTTAAAGGGGTCGCAATTAGCAGTTATTATAATTATTTAAAAATGAAATCATTACAGATACAAATCACGGGCTAAAAGTGATAGAATTTCATTCAGTTTTACTTATAATAAAAGTTATTGTAAAAGATAGATTTTTATAAAAAAGGAGAATTGGGGTTCTTTTAAAACTTAATTTGAAGTCGAAACAATCTCACAACGTCAATAATATTAAAGTTTTCCCTGACGTATTAGATGCACGTATTGGGACTAAAACTAGGTGATTCTGTGCATAGTGCAGAAGACAGAGACGAATGGAGGAGGATAAATCACATGCCATCTGTGGTGCCCCAACGGTCCAAGGACTAAGGGACATGATGATGATTAGATATACAAAGGTGTAGAGGGGCAGACATAGACTAAGGCCACATTCTTGTAAGAATCAAATATAATCAAAGAATGTGTAACATTCACAATGAACAAACACCCCCCACCCAAAAACAACAAAAAACAAAACAAAAACAAAAAACAAAAAAAAAACAAAAAACAAAAAAAAAAAAAAAAAAAAAAAAAAAAAAAAACAAAAAAAAAAAAAAAAAAAAAAAAAAAAAAAACAATAGAGCAGCCAGGAATCAAGTAAGGACCCAAAAACGGAAGAGTCGAACCGAAGTAGAATTAATCAAAAAGTAATCAGCCAGAAACATTAATATAATTTGGCCATGGGAAAAGATGAAGCAGATCGTTAAAAGAGTGATCGTGAAAGAACAGGATGGTACGACGCTGAATACAGAGAACTTAGAAAAGAATCAAGTTTAACTATAAAATAAAAGGCAAAATAATAACTTGACCAATGTTTTGACCAATTCCTTTATCGTTTCAACAAAGAAAGTTCCATGAATGTTAATTAAAATACACATGATATGTTACATACATATATATCCTTCTATCGCACTCTCTCTTTTTCCCCCTCGCATCTTGAACGCATACGTGTTTTGTCAACGGTGCATAGCCACACACGTCACGTGTTCCCAGTAGCGAAAACGTGTACATGTTTTAGTGTACATGTTTTTTGATGAGGAATATTTCTTTGACTATGACATTATTAGTCAAGTAAATCCTCAACAAACTGTGATTTATAATCTAAAATGTCACCATTGCTGGTCAAGGGATGAGCCAAAAGTCACTGTCTTCAATATGCTTAGCTAATTATGTGATTTCGGGGTTTGTACTGCATTGTTGATATTCGACGCCATTTTTGTTACCACTTCCTGTCTTACTTGAAACGTAGCAAAACTATATTGCTGTGTGTGCTCTCAGACTGAAACACACGGAGTGACTTGTGGTATGTTCAAATACAATATTACACCATATACAATTGTGGTAACGGCTCTGGTAAATAAATTGTTCATCTGTGATGCCGAGAGACCAGAAATAGGCCTTATATTTGACAATTTGGACTTCAGTACGAAGACAGTTTTCCGCATAGCTGGTACTGCTCACTGTGTGTTTATAGACATTTTACATAGAGCATCACGATCATGCTCTACTCAGAGGCCCTTAGGCCGTCAAAAACTGGTACTATTGTATCTGGCCTGCATCCTCCTGGCAAATTCGTACTCTCCTGAACCCAACCCTGGACCGAACGTTACTACTAGTGCTGGTTCTCCCTTGCATACCCCATCAAGTTCCAAATCCCAGTCATCATGGATCTGCGGAGCATGTGACCATGTTGTACATGTGGAGGACAGAGGCGTTGCCTGTGAACAATGTGGGCAATGGTTCCATCGTCAATGCCAAAGCATCGACACTTCTAATTACAACCAACATGCTAAAAATTCTGACGTGCCATGGCACTGTACTGTCTGCGGCTGCCAGATTAACCAGTCTGTGTTTGACCCACATAGTGCAGGGACGGACTCTACCTTCCCAGATTTCTCTCTGAACCACTCAATCTCCACACCAAGAGACATTCGAAGTTTTCAACCACCACACTGCTCTACTCCTATGCGCTGCAGTCAACAAGACAAATGGAGACACAGGCCATTGCGCATATTAAATGTAAACTTCCAGTCTGCAAGTGGTAAGCGAGTAGAGATAGCTAACCTAATTAACAGCCTAAAACCCGACATCATCTTGGGCTCAGAAACATGGCTGAATCCCTCCATAGCAAACGCAGAGGTTGTACCAGATATATACAAAGTATTTCGTCGAGACAGAAAAGACAGAGGAGGAGGAGTGCTTGTTGCAGTCCATCACAACTTGGACTGCCACGCTGTTCCAGAACTCGATGTTGACGACTGCGAGATCCTGTGGGTAAAATTGAAACTAAAGGGTAGACGCACACTCTACGTGTGTGCCTATTATCGACCAAATACAGCAGATGAACCAAGCCTGAGGAGGTTCGAGGTATCGCTTCACAGAGCAACACAGTCAAAAAACGCTTTTCTCCTTATAGGGGGGGATTTTAACTTTCCTGGTTGGAATTGGCAGATTCCTGCCTTGAAGCCCAAGTCCCCATACCCTGTTCTACACTCAGAATTCATGGAGATAATTAACAACCATGGTCTGGAACAGCTGGTTAAAGAACCCACGAGGGGGGAAAACACTCTTGACCTACTCCTCACCAATTGTCCACATCGTGTCCAAAAAGTTGAGGTCATCCCCGGGATTTCGGACCACAGCATTCCTTATTGTGAATTTCAGGTCAACACACTAAAAATGAAACAAATCATTCGAGAAATCCCAATTTATGCCAAGGCAGACTGGGATGGCCTAAGGATTGCAACCACAGAGCTAAGCTCAAACATGAAGGTGATTCAAGGTACAGCGACAACAGACGAGCTGTGGGAGAAGTTCAAGACTACAATCACTGATGCAGTGAAGAAATTTATACCACACCAAATCACCAAACCTAGGATAAATCAGCCATGGGTCACGGCTGAAATCCGTAGGCTCATCCACAGGAGAGACCGCCAATACAAACGCATGAAGAAAAATGGCTCGATGGAACTGAGAGAGGAGGTACTGAGACTCCGCCGAACCATTCAACGCTTATTGCGTAGATCGTATTGGAACTACATGAACGGCATCTTCTCAGAGGAAGACACCCCGACCAAAGATGTCAAGAACAAGCGCTTCTGGAGCTATGTGAAACACCAAAAGTCCTCAAACGCTGGAGTTTCCCCCTTGAGGTGGGATGGCCAATTGACATCTGACCCAAAAGCACAGGCGGAGATACTCAATCAGCAGTTCCAGTCGGTCTTTGGTGACGGTAGAGAGTACTCTGAGACTGAGTTCCTTCTGAAAACCAAAATGATGAACAGAGCCTATCCTATCATGGGAGATATCCAGATATCAGAACAAGGTGTGTTTGCCCTCCTCAATACCATTAACCCTTACAAAGCATGTGGTCCTGACAACATTAAACCACGAGTGCTCAAAGAATTAGCCAAAGAAATCGCTCCTGCACTGACAATCCTCTTCCAATCGTCACTATGCACAGGAAATGTTCCAGCAGACTGGAGAACAGCGCATGTCACTCCAATTTACAAGAAAGGGGAGCATTCCGACCCTGCCAACTATCGTCCGATATCCCTCACTAGCGTCGTCTGCAAATTGTTGGAGCACATAATCGTAAGCTCTGTCATGAAGCATCTTGAAAGCAAAAATATACTCAATGACTGTCAACATGGCTTCCGAGTCAATAGGTCATGTGAGACCCAGCTTCTCGAATTTGTAGAAGACTTGATGACCAATCTGGAGAACCACAAGCAGACTGACGTGCTAGTAATGGACTTCGCAAAAGCATTTGACCGGGTGAATCATAGTTTGCTTCTACACAAACTCCAGATATATGGGATTCAAGGCACCACTAAAACATGGATCTCTAGCTTCCTCAGCCACCGACGCCAAGCAGTAGTGGTGGGCGGTACAAGCTCCTCCTTTGTCAATGTGAAGTCAGGGGTCCCCCAGGGATCAGTCCTGGGCCCCTGTTTGTTCCTAGCATACATTAATGACCTACCGGAGAAACTGACATCACAGGCAAGACTGTTTGCAGATGACACAGCAGTGTATAGGACGATCGCCAACAGATCTGACCAGGACCAGCTACAACAGGATCTCAATCTGTTAGCTGAGTGGGAGATGAGCTGGGACATGGAATTTCACCCTGCCAAGTGCCAGACACTATCAATCTCTAGAAGTTGTACTCCTCTACACTACCAATACAAACTGCACGGCCATATTCTTGAGCAAGTTTCCTCCGTAAAGTACCTGGGTGTTACCATTCAAAGAGAGGTCCGATGGGATGAACATATTAACAATGTATGTAACCAAGCAAACAAGACCCTAGGGTTCTTAAGGCGAAATCTAAAGATTGGCAACTCCTGTGTGAAAGAAAGAGCATATAAAGCCTTTATCCGTCCGATTTTAGATTATGCATCTTCAGTCTGGGACCCATTTACCCAGAAGAGCATTGACAGGTTGGAGGCGGTCCAGCGACGAGCAGCACGCTTTGTCCTAAACCGCTACAGGAATACCTCAAGTGTTGGCAGCATGCTAGAAACACTAGGCTGGTCACCATTGGAGAAACGACGACGACAATCCAGGCTCTCCATGATGTACAAGATAAATAATGGGCTGGTCCACTGTTCCAGTATTAAACAGAAACTCGTACCTCTCCCCCATAGACAGCGACGAGGCCATGACAGGCAATTCAGGCTCATACCAGCAAGAAGCCAGTATAGGAGCTGCTCATTCCTGCCCAAGACAATCAGGGACTGGAACAATCTTTCAAAAGGAACGGTTGAGGCGACAACACTAGACACATTTGTGTCTATTGCCTCAAGCCTTCAAACCCCCAGTGCATGATTCCCTCACAAAGTGGCACTGGAAATCTGTGAAATTTCCTCATCAACACCAGGAACAGAAACATTGCAAATCCCATCTACATGCATAGGAGCCAAAATGATCAATAAATTGATCGTGGGCCCTTAAGATATAGAAGAAGAAGAAGACGTCTATATGAGTGGGAGTAGTTGTTGGATATGGGTCTATTGACAAAACCAAAAATTATTCATAGTGGAACACTGTTTCCGCATGCATTAAATTAATTACTGGTCATATAGTCTCAATGCTTAGAATAGACATGACAACGTGGTAACAATGTTTCCATGTCTAGTTGTGACTAGACTCACATGTTTTTCAGTTTTGCTGATTTGAAAAACTTTAAACGACCGCCATAAATCCACATTCCACCAAACATTGTGTTGAGATTGCCCAAAAAAATCTCTACTTTCTTTTTTTGCCATATTCCAAGGCGCAGAATGTGATATATAATTCCACTCTCTATCCCTTTTTCAATGTATCATTTCTTAAGCTTTGGCTTTCGCTCATTGACACAATTTTTTGCCGAGTAAGCGCCTCCTTCACCACAGCAGCAGCCACAGTCCTATAATCTGTGACGTCTATCACAATAAAATCCTAGGCTCACTTGATTCACCTTATGTAACACAACATCTCTCATTAACGCTTGAAAGCTTAAAAACAATGACAGCTGGAGTCATCGCTATATTTTAGATTGAAACGAATTGATTTTGATACTGAAGTAAGGGATACAGATTCGGTTAGTTTTTTTTTTTTTTTTTTTTTAAAGAATATTTATCTCAATTCCTTACAAACTGCAGATTAATTTCCATTGAATTAAACATATTGAGTTGTTTATGTACAAGCATGTTTCTGTTTAATGTCTTTCTGAGTCAGAAATTTGAGAGAACAGTTGGCGCCAAAAAAAAAAACAAAACAAAAAACTCAGTTGGATTATAAAGCGGCAAAGTCAGTTTACTTCTAAACGCAGAGCGAAATGAAAAGTCTATCAGTGAGGGCGTATGCTTAAATTTAATTCCCTGCACTAATGACAGTCATTAAAGCGTTTAATGACGTATTGCTGGTCATAATAATTAGGCGCAAAACAATTCCCACATTTCTATATTCTTTTGTTGTCTTACGAATAACAATGATTGATTCAAAACTTTCATTTATTGGCAGAACGTACAAAATCGAGAAGCAAAAATCAGTTTTCAACGTCAACTCATTCAGAAATACGATATTGCCTTCGCTTTTTTTTTTATTTCTAAGGTTACAAAGTCATATGCAATGGGCGAAAATAGCCAGCCATGATATTTTTTTAAAAAGTATGCTATATATCATGCCTGCACAACATACGGCCCTTGAAGTTACGAAATATTCTGTATTCTTATTATTTTCTTAATAGCTTTCCCCACTGTCCGATTTTCTTTTGGCCCGCACAAGTCCTGTCCTAATTACTTTTGGCCCGCACAAGTTTCTCATAAAGTATTACGGCCCGCCTTACATTTTGAGTTGTGCAGGCCTGCTATATATTATTATTCCCAAGCGCCCTAAAATCGCCAAAATTTCAGCGCCCACTGGGGGTTTCAGACAGAGTTCTGTGGGCTGGTACCACCGACATTGAGAACCAGCGTTTTAGATGTACAACGATTTAATTTAAAACACATTTAAAAAACATTGTATTGCCAGGAAGTGACTGCCTCCATTCTAAAAGGGAACGCTATATTAATGGTACGTGTCATTCCTTTACTTAATGTGGAAAAAAAAAATTGCTTTAGATTAAAGAAAGGTTGTATTTACCTTTCTGATCTTTGTCTGTTATGGAAGTGTTTTATAGTCTAATTTAGGTATTGACCATCGATCGAGTGCTGCCGTTCGGCAATCCACCTTATTTTAGGCATTATCTGTACAACACTAATTGCTTCTTTACATATCATACCATCTTTCCTTCAATTTTTGTACCATCTCTAGAAACCGAATTTCATCTTCTAATGTTAAAAGTATCTAAAGCTTATATCCCTCCCCAATAACTTCAAGCATATAGGCGTGATAGCATTGCGCTCTCCTGGTAATGGTTGCTCTCTAATTATTACTATATTGTTACAACTGATCATTGTTTATATGGTGGGTTCTTGTCGTTGTCGCACTGATACAATTGTTGGATTTGAGTAGATTAAACGCGAGGCCGCAGATGGTGGCCTTGCACGAACGTGCCTCATCGCCTTGTTGTCTAAGTACTGCTCGTTACAGATTCTGTTACAGTGCTGCACATTTAAGCACTAACTTTACAAAAAATGTTAGTCTGGCTCCCAATGAGGTTTTTCACCCACGGTCACTAGGGTAGAAGTGTGTGGGGTCGGTCCTCCGTAGGCTGTACCCCACTTTTTTTGGAGTGTGTGTGGGGGGTGGGGGACGGGGGGATTAGGTAACGTAATCTTCTCATTAGCTGACTTTAAAAGATATAGAAGCTGCTCAGCAAATATATTTGATTACTTTTAGACGATTAAAATGAAAATATAACTGTTATTTTTATCCATCGCCAAGCTAGTTTTCAAAACGAATGTAACAAAAGTCGAAGTGACATAATTTTAGACAATGAAACAAACAGAATGCCGTTACATGGGTCACTTTGTTTTACAATACAACATCATCAAAGCAAGAGAATTTTTTAAAAAAACGTTAATGTGCCAGACTGAGTTAAAGCTTTTAACCCCGTTAAGGAGATGCATACAATTTATGGAAATAAACCAATATAGGTTAAGCTTTATTACAACGCCGGCCTTTAGGGTGTGCGACCTGTGCGGCACAGGGCGCCGTGGTCATAGCGGCGCCTCGGGCGCCCAGTAAATATTTGAATTCCCTCAGTTTATGACAGTGAAGTGTGAGTCGGTGGAGCGGTATTGTAACTTTTCGTACAACCGCTTTTCATGCCATGAGTTTACGTCTACTGGGGATACTCCTTTAACGATAATGCGCCGATAGTTCCTAACTCACAGGGGCAGATTATGGTCGACCCCAAAGGTGGTGTGGAAATGGAGCAAAGTACCTTAGAAAAAATGAACAGTCAAAATTAATAAGCACGTTAAAATGCGTAAGGTTAAGCTACATGTATGGCATCATAACACGTGATCCATAGTCTACGTCGTAATAGGATAACGAGTGGAGCCATACAGGGAAGGTGGCACCGAAAGGGTGCTTCGCACAGGGCGAAAGTTTACCTAAGGCTGGCGTTGTTTACTAATGTTTAAACGGAATACGAATTCAAACTCTTCGGCAAATGCACTTATCAGTACAACAGAAGCATTCATAAACTAACTTTACATAACATATATATATATATTCTAAATGTCCCTAAAAATTACAGAAAATGTAAGAAAACGTTGGCACCAGTCCTAAGCCCGATAAAGGCTTTAAAATTAAGATAAAGGCTTGAAATGATATTTACAACCAGAACAACAACAAAAGTGCAGAAGGCGAATATGTGGGCGCTAGCCTCAAGTCTTCAACAAGAAAAAAAAAAGGTTATGTTTCATATTAGAACAACTCCAACGTAGTTTTAAAAAGTTTGGATTATGTGCGGCTACGCCAAAAGAATGGCGGAGAGTGTTCTTGCTCCTTTTTATTTAAAACAACTTTTCAAAGAGTCGATAAATTAATTTGATTGATATTTGTATTTTACGTCTGCTTTCAGCATTCATTTTACGTCTCAATCCCATCTGAACATTTTAAAACCGATGTATCACTACAGATCGATACGGCGATAGCAATGCTGATGCTGTATTCTATTTAAAAAGGAAAATGAGCGGGGAAAAAAGTCTGGAAAAAAACCAAGAACATTTAAAAACAATTTCTTGTAATTGACTTCTATTTTGAACCGGTTGCTCTGCCTTTTATATTCTAATAATAACATGTTCTTACTTTATTTGTATTATCAGGCTTTAAGCCTTTTAACGCCCTTCTGCCTTAAACTTCTAACGCCCTTCTGTCTAAACCTTCTAACGCCCTTCTGTCTAAACCTACTAACGCCCTTCTGTCTAAACCTTCTAACGCCCTTCTGTCTAAACCTACTAACGCCCTTCTGTCTAAACCTTCTAACGCCCTTCTGTCTAAACCTACTAACGCCCTGCTGTCTAAACCTTCTAACGCCCTTCTGTCTAAACCTTCTAACGCCCTTCAGTCTAAACCTTCTAACGCACTTAATATTTCAGGCCTGTTTCGTAATCATGAAGAGTCTCTTGTTTACACTTTTAAATAACATTGTGAAATCACTCCGGCTAATTAATAGCAACTTAGGCGTATTTTAATATGAGAACTGTTGAAAATTAATTTTCCAGGTCGAATAATTTGTACCATCAAGAGGCATGATGCCTGTGTTCATGTTTGCCATTCTGGTAACTTTCCGATTACCGATCCCGAATACAAACCACAAACAAATCGGAACAGCAACCACTTAACACAGGATGAAGCTACCTGGACCCCCCTAACCCGGTGAATATACATCAAATGGCCAAGTTACTTCACAAGGAAGATCGTTGATCAATGGGATACTTTGAACAAGAACCCATGCTCCAGCATTTCTTTTAACGGACAACGGCAACCTCGACTCCTAGAATTCAACCGAGGGGATTATAATTCTATGATGCAACCTAAACACGATCACCAGGAAAAAGCTGATCTCTCTCTCTCTCTCTTTTGAGGTTCTACTGGCACTTGACATATTGAATTTAAACCGATAAGGAATTCCAAAACTGTCAAAATTACAAAAACTAAAAATTCACTAAACTGTTGATTACAATTTCACAGTATAACAAAACTAATAAAAAATGGTTAATAGCAGGGGGTCTACTCTGTAGGTTGAGCATCTGTGAATAAACGCCATTGCCTCACTTTGTAAATGTTTGCTATGCTTTGATCTCATGTATGTGACTTCATTAAAAAAAAAAAAAAAATTTAAATGTACATGAAAAAAGCATCATATTTCTTGGTTTTGGGAAATAAATTTTGAGGACTGCTGGTCTTTGAAATTTTTTAAGCATAAATTGTACGTTGATATCTGACGTTATGAAACTATTTTGTCTTTTAATAAATAAGTCAGTTATTTCTGAGCAGGCAAAGCCGTCCCCCTGATGAATACAAAAAAAAAATAATTAAATAATTTTTTTTAAAAAATCACATTTAAAATAAAAATAGCAGTAGCTATAAATTTTAAACATATTTATTTTTGACATTTAAAGTGTTCTCCTGTGTTATAACACGCCTGTATTGAGCGTTGAATCATTTCTAATCTCACGCCTACTTTTTCAGAAGCAGATTATGGGGCATTGTTAAATGCTCTTATGCAATGGAATAGTGGAAATCACGACTACCATTTGAACATCCCATTTAATTAGCATCATGAATTTGCTTCAACAGCTTTTTTTTTTTTTTTTTTTGGCAACTTTTGCTTTGGCAGCTTTTTCCATAGCAACTTTTACCAATCAAAACGTAGTTGGCTTCAAGTTTTCAAGGGTTTTTACAAAAATAAAAAAAAAAAAAAAAAAACGTTAAACTTTGTTTAATTTCATTCTGTAATTCAATGATCTACTCGATCCTTTGATAACAAAAAAAAAA